>JAVKPL010004865.1:95000-232682 GCA_032173675.1 Gastrolobium villosum | reverse complement strand
TGGCTGTCCTTGTTTGGGTTTCCAGGCGGAATGTGGCTGAGTGATGCCTTCCCGAATGGTTGTAGCCAAAGCTGGCATTTCTTCTTTATACAATCCTTCAACAGGCTGCATCCTGTTGAATGTGTCTGTAAAGAAACAAGATTGGGTTGCTTCCCAAGAGGTGTTCAGCAACCTCTCTATCTGGAAGGCTGTAAAAGACACTTCTTTCCCTCTTACCCAACTTTTTCTTGTTCTGTCCACTGTTTCCTTGTCAGCATTTGCGCAGAATTCGCGCAAAATGGTACTGCAGCTTGCCCTTGGAAGTTGTACCAACTTGTTCCATCTCCGCCTCTGAATCGTAATGCTCACCGGACAGTCATCCGCCAGGAAACTGCTGATCCTCCTTTCCTGTATTATCTTCTTTCTTAAAAACCAGTTGTGGTACCGGTCTTGTGCCTCCGGATTCAGAAACCGGTTACCATCAAAATCTACCAGAGCAGGGGCTCTTGGCCTTTTGGTGCCAGCTGCACCTGTGGGCTTTTTGGCGACCCTTTTTCCCTGCATTCAGAAAAGTTCCAACACAGATAGCATACAAATATGGACAGCATTAAAATCCAGAATATTAGACAACCAATGACAATTCCCAGATTTATCTCATGCAGACTATAGGTCAACATTGTACTCATCCCAATCATCTCATAATACTACATACCAGTAATAATGAGGCATACCCAACTAGCATGGAAAATCAGAATTAAATTCCTGACACCAAGATGACAGCAAAGACATGGTATGTGTACAAAAATAGAATCTCAACCACTGGCATGTGTACATTTTCACCACACATTCATACTGTAGGTAATTCGATTTTTCCTATGAAGTGAATCATCAAATACCTAGCATGCATTTCTATTTTTGTATAGGCAAAATATTTCAACCATCATCCAACATCTCATTGTCCATGTGCATTTGGAAAAAAAAAAGTTTTAACTCAAACATTTCATCGAACACTTAGCATGCAGCATCCAAAACCCACCATCATCATTCAATCTATCAATAGTATTTCAATATCTTATTACAATTAAAAAGCAAATGGGTTGAAACTTACCTTTTCTCCTGCCATTTGAAGAAGTGAAAGAAATGTACAACCTTTACTGTGTAGTGATGAAGCTCCAACGTTTTTAGAACCCTAACCTAACCCTTCAATGGTTGAGGGAGAGGTGAGAAGATATGGTGGTAAAGAAAGGAAGTGGTATGGTGGTGGTTGGCATGGTTGAGGGAAGTGTGTGTGTGTGAGTAGGAAAGAAAATGGAGAGGGAGAGTGTGTGTGTGGATGAAGGGAAGGGGAGAGGAAGAAGAAGAAGAAAATGGGGAGAGGAGAAATGGTGGTGGCGGCGAGAGAGAAGAAGGAAATGGGGATTAAAATAGGGTTAGCCCCTTTTTAAAAATCCGGACGCGACTCTCACAGCGCGGGTTTCACGCTGTGGCGCTCACAGCGCCATTCCCGCGCTGTGAGCGCGGTTGGCCTTTTTTTTTGCGCTGATGGCGCGGATCTCGCGCTCTCAGCGCGGGACTCACTGCCTTTTTCTGATGGTCCACGCTGCTAGCGTGGGAACCACGCTATCAGCGTGGACTTAAAACTTTTTTTTCTCATTTTTTAACACCTAAAAATTTTAATGCAAGCATCTAAAAATAAGATTAAACTAAGCAAATTGAAAATTTCCACTGGGTTGCCTCCCAGCAAGCGCTTGTTTAACGTCACGAGCCTGACTGGAACCACGTTTAATCAGGTGAAGTTAAAGAGACAGAAATTATCTCTCTATTCACAGGTTCTCCATAGTAAAACTTGAGCCGATTTCCATTTACCTTAAAGGATCTCTCATCATCCAAAGGAGAGATTTCAATGGTACCATATGGAAATATATTTTTCACTACAAAGGGACCAGACCAACGAGATTTAAGTTTTCCTGGAAACAACTTCAGTCGAGATTTGTACAATAATACCTGTTGACCAGGTGCAAACTCTTTGTGCTTGATCTTGCTATCATGCCACAACTTTGTCTTTTCTTTATAAATTTGTGCACTTTCATAAGCAGTTCTTCTGAACTCATCTAGCTCATTTAGCTGTAATATTCTCTTCTTTTGAGCTCCGGATGGTTCAAAATTTAAAAACCTTGTAGCCCACAAGGCTTTGTGTTCTAACTCCACTGGTAAATGACAAGGTTTGCCATACACCAATTGATAAGGTGACATGCCAATTGGAGTTTTGAGATGCAGTTCTGTACGCCCAAAGTGCATCATCAAGCTTTTTGGCCCAATCTTCCTAGAAATTCCCACTGTCTTTTCTAGGATTCTCTTTATCTCCCTATTGGAGATTTCCACTTGCCCACTAGTCTGGGGATGATATGGTGTGGCTATCCTGTGTCTCACCCCATATTTAACCAACAAACTCTCAAAATGTTTGTTACAAAAGTGAGTACCCCCATCACTAATGATAGCTCGAGGCACTCCAAACCTTGTAAAAATATTTTTCCTTAGAAAATTTACAACCACCTTAGCATCATTAGTGGGAAGAGCAGCAGCTTCTACCCACTTAGAAACATAATCCACAGCAACAAGGATATACTGGTTGGAATAAGAAGATGGAAATGGACCCATAAAGTCAATGCCCCAAACATCAAATAGTTCCACCTCTAAAATATTATTCAGAGGCATCTCATCCTTGCGTGAGATATTTCCTGTCCTCTGACACTTATCACATTTTTCTACGCAATCCCTTGCATCCTTAAAAAGTGTTGGCCAGTAGTAACCGCTTTGCAAAACCTTCTGCGCGGTTCTATTACCCCCAAAATGGCCTCCATAGTTAGAAGAATGGCAATGCCATAAAATTTGGCTCACTTCAAACTCCGGAACACATCTGCGAATGATCCCATCAGCACATTGGAAATATAGATGTGGATCCTCCCAGAAGTATCGCCTTACATCTCGCAGAAATTTCTTCTGTTGTTGCCTTGTAAGGTTAGGAGGCAACTCTCTTACAACTTTGTAGTTGGCAAAATCTGCGAACCATGGAGGAACAAAGACTGCCATCACCTTCTCATCAGGAAAATAATCATTGATTTCTTTTTCTGAACTATCTTGTAGTTCTTTTGCCTGAATTCTAGAGAGATGATCAGCCACTTTGTTTTCTACTCCAATTTTGTCCCGAATTTCCAAATCAAATTCTTGAAAAAGTAGCATCCACCTTAACAGTCGTGGTTTAGCGTCCTGCTTAGTCATCAAAAACTTAATAGCAGAATGGTCAGTAAAAACAATGATTTTAGATCCTAACAAGTAAGGTCTAAATTTGTCCAGTGCATAAACTACTGCTAACATTTCTTTCTCAGTTGTTGCATAATTAACCTGAGCATCATTCAAAACTTTGCTAGCATAGTAAATGACATGTAATAATTTTTCCTTACGCTGACCAAGGACTGCACCAATTGCATAAGCACTGGCGTCACACATGAGTTCAAATGGAAGGTTCCAATCGGGAGCTGTAAGTACTGGAGCTGTAGTAAGCTTTTCTTTTAACAAATGGAAGGCCTTTGAACAAGCATCATCAAACACAAATTCAGAGTCTTTCACCAAGAGTTGGCTTAATGGTTTAGCAATCTTGGAGAAATCCTTGATGAACCGCCTGTAAAAACCTGCATGTCCTAGGAAACTCCTAACAGCATTTACATTTACAGGAATGGGAAGTTGTTCAATTAACATTAATTTTGCTTTATCAACTTCAATCCCTGCATTAGAGATTTTGTGTCCCAGCACTATACCTTCAGTTACCATAAAATGGCACTTTTCCCAATTTAGAACCAGATTTGTCTCATTACATCTTTTCAGAACTTTAGATAAATTGTTCAAACAAAAATCAAAATTAGAACCAAAAACAGAGAAGTCATCCATAAATACCTCTAGACCTTTCTCCACCATATCAGAAAAAATGGACAGCATACACCTTTGGAATGTGGCAGGTGCATTGCAGAGGCCGAATGACATTCTTCTGTATGCAAAGACTCCAAATGGGCAAGTAAAAGCTGTCTTTTCCTGGTCTTCAGGAGCTACAGGTATTTGGTTGTAGCCTGAATACCCATCCAAGAAGCAATAATAAGAGTGGCCCGCCAGTCTTTCCAGCATTTGATCAATAAAAGGTAGTGAGAAATGATCTTTCCGCGTAGCTGTGTTCAACCTCCTGTAATCAACACACATTCTCCAACCTGTGATAGTTCTGGTTGGAATCAACTCTTGTTTTGCATTGGTAACTACTGTTACACCACCCTTCTTTGGCACTGTTTGAACAGGACTTACCCAGGCAGCATCAGAAATTGGGTAAATCATTCCTGCATCAAGAAGCTTTACAACCTCTTTCCTTACCACCTCTTTCATTGTTGGGTTCAATCTCCTTTGTGGTTGTCTCACGGGTTTAATATCATTTTCCATGAGAATCTTATGTGTACAAAAAGAAGGATTTATGCCCTTCAAATCAGTAATAGACCATCCTATTGCGGTCTTATTAGCTTTTAAAACTTCCACCAGCTCCTTCTCTTGACCTTCGGATAGATCTTTGTTGATGATTACCGGATAAGTATCACCATCTCCCAAAAACACATATTTTAAAGTGTCTGGTAATGGTTTCAACTCAACTTTAGGGGCACCAACCTCTATGTCTTCAGCTTTTTCTTTCAGTACCTCCACAGTAATTCCTTCTTTTTCAAAAGGTACATGATCACGAGCTTTCAACTCATAATCAATCTCTTGAGGTCGTTCTTTCTTGTGTTGAATTGTTTCATGAATAGAATCAACCTGGAAACAATCATTATTTTCAGCAGGTCTCTTCATAGCTTCTGAAACATTGTAGATAATTTCCTCATCGTTCATTCTCAGTTTAATCATCCCTTGTTCAACATCAATTAAGGCTCGGGCTGTAGCCAAAAAGGGTCTTCCTAATAACATGGGTTTCTCACTTCCTTCTCCCATATCTAATACCACAAAGTCTGCAGGAAAGATAAACTTATCAACCTTGACAAGGATATCTTCTATGATACCATTAGGTTTCCTTACGGATCTGTCAGCCAATTGGAGTGATACCTCGGTAGGTTTCAATTCCTCAATCCCCAATGATTTGTAAACTGAAAAGGGCATTAGATTAATGCTAGCCCCGAGATCACATAAAGCTTTCCCAATGCCAATATCACCAATAGCAATAGGGATATTAAAACTCCCTGGATCACTAAGCTTATCCGGAATTTTCTGCTGGATAAAAGCACTACACTCTTCAGTGAGTGTTACAGTTTGGCATTCCTGCAGTTTTTGTTTCCTGGATAAAAGATCCTTCATGAATTTTGCATAACCCGGCATATTTGCTAGGGCTTCAGCAAAAGGAATATTGATATGTAGTTTCTTGAAAATGTCCAAGAATCTATCATAATGTTTGTTGTAGGCTCCCTTCTTGAATCTTTCTGGATAGGGTGCCTTAGACATAACATATTCGTGGCTTAACTCATGCTTTTTCTTTGCCACCACTGGTTGTTCTTCAACCTGCTCTTGTTCAATCCTGACTTCCTTTTCTTTTTCTGGTACAATTACCTCAATCTCTGGTTCAATTGCTTCCTTCTCTTGTTCCTCTTTCCCTTTTTTTGTATCTTCCAAATTCATAGGTGGTTTTGTTGGAACTGTCAGTATCTTACCACTTCTTGTTGTAATAGCCATACAGTCATCCTTTGGATTGTTAACTGTATTGCTTGGAAAGGTACCTGGAATTCTTTCTGAAAACTGCTTGGCTAGCTGGCCTATCTGATTCTCCAGGTTTTTAATGGAAGCATTTGTGTTTTTATTGTTGGCTCTTGTTTCTTCCATGAAAGCATTGGTATGTTGAGCCATATCATTGGAAGCCTTAGCCATTTGAGCGAAAGCTTTTTCCCACTCGGCTGGCTCTTTTTGCTGAGTCTGTGAAGATTGAGTATAATTATTGTTAGTTTTAAAATCCATACCTGATCCTTGAGTCCTCCGTTGAAAGTTGTTGTTACCACCAGGGAAATTTTGATTTCGCTGGAAGTTTTGTTGTTGAGGACGCTGATCGTACCAGATCCCATTCACCTGTAATTGTTGAAGTGAATCTTCGGATGATGGATTCGGACACTCACTGGATTCATGACTTTCTTGGCATTGGTCACAAATCAGTGGAGTTGTTTGAACCTTTGACACTTGAAACTTGTCAAATTTTTCACTTAAACTGTCAAACTTTTTAGATAATGATATTACATCACTATCTGCTGGTTTTGTTACTGCTCTTTGTGTGGGAACTAGCACACTTTCATTTTCATTTCTTGCAAGCTTTTTGATCAACTCAATAGCCTGCTCAGATGTGCTTTCCCGAATAGAACCTCCAGCGGCACTATTTATTATCATCCTTGTTTCAGGGGTGATTCCATTGAAGAATATCACCACTTTTCTGTCATCATCTCCTTCGTAATGTGCACATTTCCTGTTTAGTTCCTGGAATCTGTTCCATGTTGCACAGAGTGATTCTCCTTCCAACTGGCGAAAGTTTGTGATTTCATTCACCAGCTGATTATATTTCTCCATGGAGAAGAAATGATCAAAGAATTTGCTGGACAAATCTTCCCATGTAAGGATGCTGTTTGCTGGCTGTCGTTCGATCCACCTCAATGCTTTTCCCTTAACAGCGAAAGGGAACAACCGAAGCCTGATAGCATCTGTAGATACTCCATTGTGTTTGGTTGTATCACAGACCATCAGGAATCGGTCTATAAACTCATGAGGATCTTCATCATCAGCACCAGAAAATTGAACCCTTTCCACCAAAGAAATTAATGATGGCTTGAGTTCAAAATTGTTGGCCTCCACATTTGGCCTTACTATGCTTGAATTGGCCCTATTGAATACTGGAGTCAGAATTGTATTCAACAGTCTTGGAGGTTGATTGTTGGCATTTCCTCCTCGTCCATGACCAGCATTGTTGTTTTCTGCCATCTCTTGAATTGGTTGTAAAGGTATGTGCTTCAAATCTTCCCAAATGATCTGTCTAGCAGCCTTCCTTAGTTGCTTTTCTGTCCTTGTAATTTCAGAATCTATTACAAAGTCTTTAGGCGGAAGTCTACCTCGCATAAAAATCAGAGAAAATTATTAGTAGCACCTGAACAACACAAAACAAGATAAAAAGAATAAAGAATAGGAATCTAATCTCAAGAATCTACGGTTATTTGTAATATTGAAAACACAATCCCCGGCAACGGCGCCAAAAACTTGTTGCGTAATCGGCAAGTGCACCGATCGTTCCAAGTAATAAAGTGATAAATAAGATCGTCTCCACAGGGATTGGAAAACAATTACTACTATAACCAGTCCTCTTAATTTAGATTAATCGATTTGTGTTTTCACACTATGGTAACTAATTAAAATGTAAAGACTTGTTTTTAGGTTTTCCTGAAAAAGACTTAAAAATAAATGAAGAAATGTTTTTGTAAAAGAAGTGATGAAGAATACTGTAGCCAGGGTACATTCACCAATTGTTCCCAATTTTACTTTGGATTGATTCACAATACTTATCGAAATTAACAATTCAGACAAATTATCATCTTTTAGAAATAATTAGTTAGATCCCAATCCCTTGGTGATCTAACCCTTTACTTCAGTTGGAACCCTAATCCCTTAGTAATCCCGCCTGAAAATAAGCATTATGTAGATAAATCCCACGACTACAATCCATACAAGTCTATTCCTAGAACATGCATGGAGAGTCATCTTTATCCCCTTTCAGGATCAGTATTCCAATATTCCTATTGCGAACCCTGATCCCCAGAATATCATTCCCTATTAGGTTGATCAGATCTAACAGAAATAATATCAATACGCGCAAGATAAAGATGAAATATATTAAAATCAATACATATAATGATTCAATCCTTGTAACAATTGTTCACAAAGGGATCATGCCCCTGACTACAGAAATAGATCTAGCCAATCAACATCATGATCGCTGATCTGATTTCAACATGAACTGAAATTAAAAATAGAAGAAGAAGAATACAAGAACGGAACGACGAACGCGAAGAACGCCCTCCTCCTTCAGCCGGATCTGCTCCTTCTAGGTCTTGTGGTGTATTCTGATGTGATATTTCTTCAAAGGTTGAGTCTCTTTTTATAAGAGACTTTGACCTAAATTGTGAAATTTGAATTCCCATCCTTTCGCGCCTCCCACGCTGACAGCGCCACTCCCGCGCTGTCAGCGTGGGAGTTTCTGCCAAATTCTGCTCACCCGCGCTGATGGCGCGGATCTCGCGCTCTCAGCGCGGGACCTTCTGCCAAATTTCCTCCTCCCACGCTCAGAGCGCCATTCCCGCGCTGTGAGCGTGGGAACCTAGGTCTCTTTTGCAATGTTTTTGCCTTCTTTTATGCATTTTCCTTGATATTCAGACTTTGGATGTTTTTAATCTTTTTCTCTGCCTTTCTTGCATTGATTGAGTCACTTTCTTCTTCTTTTCGTCTTGTAATTTCCTATATGCTGATCGTCAAGACAACTTCCCCCCACAAATATTTAGGGACATGCATGGTAAACATAAGAGCTCGAGCAACTTCAAGGAGATGTCTATTTTTCTTTCCGCCACCCCATTTTGTTGAGGGGTGTTAGGACAATAACTTTGATGAAGAATACCATGCTGGCTGAGATAGTTTCCAAGAACAGAATTAAAATATTCAGTACCATTGTCAGTTCGAAGAATTTGAATAGAGGTCTGGAACTGAGTTTGAACCATAGCATGAAAGTTTTTAAAAGTGCATGCAGCGTCAGACTTATCCTTCTTTTAATTAATCTTAATCTTAATTAATCTTAAATAATAGGATGTTGGGATTTTCTACACTCCTAATTAATCTTAATTAATCCTAATTAATAGGAAATAAAAACGGAAAAATATTTGAATTTGAATTCTGATTTTCTACACTCCCACTCAAGTTGGGAGGTAAATGTTGATCATTCCCGACTTGCCAATCAAGTCTTCAAATGCTGAACAGTGTAGGCCCTTGGTAAGGATATCTGCAGTTTGCTCTTTGGTTGGAACATACATCATACGCACACTACCATTATCTAATTTTTCTTTGATGAAGTGACGATTAACTTCCACATGCTTTGTTCGATCATGATGCACGGGATTTTGAGCAATGCTAACAGCTGCCTTGTTATCACAATATAGTTTTATTGGTAGGGAATATGAAAAATCTTCAACTCTTGAAGAAGTCTTCTCAACCAGATTTCTCACAAACTCCATGAGCTAAAGCTCGAAATTCTGCTTCAGCACTACTTCTTACAACCACTGTTTGCTTTTTGCTTCTCCAAGTAACAAGATTTCCCCACACATAGGTGCAATAGCCTGAGGTAGATCTCCTGTCTACTGATGAGCCTGCCCAATCTGCATCAGTGTATATTTCAATCGTTCTTTTATACCCCCTTTTAAAGAATAATCCTCTTGGCTGAGATAGTTTCCAAGAATGGAGTTAAAATATTCAGTACCATTGTCAGTTCGAAGAATTTGAATAGAGGTCTGGAACTGAGTTTGAACCATAGCATGAAAGTTTTTAAAAGTGGATGCAGCGCCAGACTTATCCTTTAGAAGGTATACCCAACATACCCTAGAATGATCATCGATGAAAGTTATAAACCAACAAGCACCAGAGATATTTTTCTCACGGGCTGGATCCCATATATCACTATGAATCAAGGTAAATGGAGAAGAATCATGATGGACTTTAGGAGGATAAGAAACACGAGAATGTTTTGCAAGCTGGCAAATATCACAAGAAAAAGAACTGGGATTTTTATTGATAAATAAGCTTGGGAACAACTTCTGAAGATAAATGAAATTTGGGTATCCTAAACGACGAAGCCACAACAAAACATCATTACAATCATCAGACAAACATACCGAGTGGTTCACAATTTTTTTCTTCTTCACAAGAGTCTTTTTCTAAATAATAGAGTCCTTCTTTCTCTCTTGCACTGCCAATCATCAGCCCCGATCCTGTTCCTGGAAAACACAAGCATTGACAGAAAACTTGGCAACACAATGTAACTCAGACATAAGTTTGCTGATAGAGATAAGGTTACAAGTAAGAGAGTGAACATGAAGGACTGAGTTCAAAGTAATGTGTTCAGAAAGTTTAATGGATCATTTTCCAGCAATAGTAGAGAAACTGCCATTTGCTGTTCTTATTCGTGACTGTTGATAGTAAGGGGTCTAAGAACAAAATAAGGTTGCATTACCTGTCATATGATCTGAAGCCCCTGAATCAAGAATCCAACGACTACTATTATCAACATGGAAAGCTGTACCTTGTTGAGCAACATTGCTGGATGAAAATTTACTTTCAATCAACATGGCTGCGTGTGGTAACGCGTAGGGCGGACGCTCCGTCCTTTCTCTAGTACGTGGCTCAGCAGAATCCGATGGTCCTTCTTGGAACTCGTAGATCGGCTCCTTCTGTTTCGAATGGTGCGGGTCTTGGCCAGAAATGTCGCTGGAAAAATTTTACGACGGTGGCTGACGGCGGTGGAAAGCTGAGATTTTGCCTTCTACAGGGATTGGCAGCCTTACTTTACTCTTGGGACTTTGTAGGAAGGGAAAAATCTTTTAATAATGGTTGGAGGTTGAGTTTTCCGATGTTGTGCCGCCGGTTTGACGGTGGTTGTGGTGGCTGAGTTTTCTCAGGACCAACTTGCTCTTGATACCACATTTTAAGATATAAGACAAAAGGTTTTCTAATATTATTTGAATAAATTACATTGGGAGTTTGGTGGAGAAGTAAATGCAATATGGAATGAGATGGCTAAGTGTATTCAAAATTTGGGAAGGAGGGTGTTGGGAGAAAGTAAAGGAAATGGATTTCATACAAAGGAAACATGGTGGTGGAATGGAGAGGTGCAAGAGGCAATTAAACATAAGAAGGATTGCTTTAGATCTTTGCATAAAAGTCCCAGTGAAGAGAACTTGCAAAAGTTTAGATTGG
The DNA here is from genome assembly GCA_032173675.1 of Gastrolobium villosum. Classification (NCBI taxonomy): domain Eukaryota; kingdom Viridiplantae; phylum Streptophyta; class Magnoliopsida; order Fabales; family Fabaceae; genus Gastrolobium; species Gastrolobium villosum. The sequence goes on along the minus strand of JAVKPL010004865.1, from coordinate 221,645 downwards.
CGAGAAAAAATGCAAAGAAAGCTATTCGAGAAGCTAGGGGCAAGGTTTTCGACGAGTTGTATAAAAATCTTGGGAGCAAGGATGGTGAAAGAGGTATTTATAAACTTGCAAAGATAAGGGATAAGAAAAGTAAAGACCTCACCCAAGTTAGATGCATCAAGGATGAAAATCAAAAACTTCTGATGAGAGATGAAGATGTAAATGAAAGATGGTTGAACTACTTTAACAAGCTATTTAATGGGGATGGAGATACAAGCGGGGTGGACTTGGAGGACGCGTATGATGATATGAATAGAAGATTTGTACGCAGAATTAATACACATGAAGTTAAGGAGGCTTTAAAGAGGATGAAGACTAATAAAGCCTTGGGGCCTGATGGTGTCCCTATTGAAGTGTGGAGAGGCCTAGGGGATGTGGCAATAAAATGGTTGACCAATCTTTTCAATAAGATTCTCCTGACAAATAAGATGCCTGATGCTTGGAGGAAAAGTATGATTGTGCCTATCTACAAAAGCAAGGGAGATATGCAGAACTGTTCAAACTATAGAGGCATTAAGCTAATGAGCCATACTATGAAGTTGTGGGAGAGGGTTATTGAACATCGTTTGAGGAGAGATACCAAGGTTTCTGTAAATCAATTTAGATTTATGCCTGTAAGATGTACCATGGAAGCCATTTTCTTGACGCGACAACTTATGGAAAGATACCGAGAAAAGAAGAAGGACTTGCATATGGTGTTCATAGACCTTGAGAAAGCATACGATAGGGTTCCAAGGAAAGTTTTATGGTGGGTTCTGGAGAAGAAAAAGGTTCAATCAAAGTATGTGAAGGCAATCCAGGATATGTATGATGGGGCTACTACATGTGTAAAAGCTTGTAACGGAACATCAAGTTATTTTCCTATCACGGTTGGTGTACACCAAGGGTCGGCTCTAAGTCCTTATCTTTTTGCCTTAGTTATGGATGAACTAACAAAAGATATTCAAGAGGAAGTGCCATGGTGTATGCTTTTTGCAGACGATATTGTGCTTATTGATGAGAGCAAGGAGGGTGTTAATAGAAAACTTGAATTGTGGAGAAGCACATTAGAATCCAAAGGATTCACATTAAGTCGAAGCAAGACTGAGTATCTGAAGTGTGAGTTTTCTCTGGTACGAGATGGGGACCAAGAGCCCGTGCATTTAATTGGTCCAGAGGTACCCAAAAAAGATGCTTTTAAATACTTGGGCTCCATTTTACAAAAAGGTGGAGAGATTGATGAGGATGTTAATCATAGAATCAGAGCAGGGTGGATGAAATGACGCAGTGCATCTGGGTTTTTGTGTGACCGCAAAATCCCCCTTAAGTTAAAAGGAAATTCTATAAAACGGCAGTAAGACCGGCAATGCTATATGGAGCGGAATGCTGGCCAGCACATAGGCAACATGAGCATAAGATGGGAGTAGCAGAGATGAGGATGTTAAGGTGGATGTATGGCTACACAAAGATGGATAAGATAAGAAATGAAGATATTCGAAGAAAGGTCGGAGTAGTACCGGTTGCCGAGAAGATGAGAGAACATAGATTAAGGTGGTTTGGGCACGTGATGAGAAGGCCCCTGGATGCTCCTGTAAGAACAGAAGTTTGTTACCAAGAGCTCAACACAAAAAGAGGCAGAGGTCGGCCGAAACTTACTTGGGGGAAGGTAGTAAAACAAGATTTAATTAAGTGGGATATAGATTGGCGGACTTCATGTCTTAGAACGGAATGGAGAAAAGCTATAAGTATGGTGGAGGGTTAGATCCGTGGTTATTCCTATGTTCCAGATAGTCCCTTTTTAGTCTTTTTCCCCTTCATTTCCCCCACTTCTTGTCCTTTTCTTTTTCACTTTTATTTATTTATATATACATATATATATATTTATTTATTTTTTTTATTATTATTATTATTTTTATTTTATTTTTTCAACAATTCTATATCTTTCATGTGGGTTCATCTACCACCGACCCCAATTAATTTGGGATAAAGGTGATGGTGATGTTGATGTTGATTTGAATAAATTACATGAGGAGTATTTATACAAGAGAAACTAGCTAAGAATGACTCAGCGATGTCTAATCACAATTAATCCTAATCAATGTTAATTAATCCTAATTAATAGGAAATAAAAACAATCAATCCTAATTAATAGAAAATTAAAAAGAAAAAATATTTGAATTTGAAGTCTGATTTTCTACACTTAGATTTTACATTGTGAGTGCATTTGGTTTTGCTTAATTATTTCTCAAATACAGCTTTTTACTCAAAAAAGCATTTTCTCATGCAATGACCAAATAATTGGGTTAATACCTGATAAAGATCCAACCAATAACAACAAATTACACAACACAAATAATGGTTCAAATGAGAAACAGAGCTTGTAGAAATGGTATTAAACTCATCAATACAGATAATGGACAACTGATTGCAAGAAACAGTAAATTGACTGAAATGAAGGAAATTACATGCAAAATGGAAATGAATAATGTAGAGCAATTAGAGAGGCTCTACACCCTCCCAAGTACAAGGTCCAAACTATATTCCAGATGCCTCCATCGGGCCCCACACCTTCCCTAATTAACCACCCTTACCTCACCTCTTATGCCACCCATTCTGTTAGAGTTAGTTGTATTGGGTTGCAACTGATTTGCTGAGTCAACAGAATGATTATTCCCCTACAAAGTTTCCTCACATGTACCCTTAAAGCTAGGATCATATCAATACCAAAAAGCTGTTGCACGCATTTTTATAAACTATAACTGATTTTTTGAATTAGCTCAGTTTTGGGCATTAAAATAATGGGTAACGCTACACAGACAAAATAGAATAGCCATAATTTGACAGAATTCAAGGGTGGTTGTTTAGTAGAATAAAGTTGCTGGGACTGCTCAACCCATTCAAGATGCTACATCATTTTGGCAAAAAATTCTAGCTCTCTTTCATTTTTCTAAATTATTCCTGAAAATGATTATTTTAGATTGTTTTAAATTTTTTCAGATAAATACAATTTTACCCTTAATCAAATAATTTCAATCATTCCATATGTCATTTGGTAATATAATACATGAAAGTGATTCTTTTTATGGAGTCCAGAGTCTTAAAATCAGTTATGGATTAACATATTGATACATCCCCTCCTAAAATGCAAGTCTACCATAGGCAGAGGTGTCGAGAATTACATTCACATGTTGACTCAGCCAAGGAGGTCAAGTCTGTTAGGGAAAATGGATATGTTGGTATCTAGAGGAAGGGGTGAAAGGAGGGACTAGAAGCTCTCGTAGGGATTCTGTTTTCCATCCATTTTTCTTGTTACTTGTTTAATCTTTGTAATTTCCATTTCATCAAACACTGGTGTTACAGTTGAACTGTTCATTTCTTGTTTGAATCAATACAAGTTGTTCATTTCTATTTTGGAGTTTGAATTCTGAGTTAGAGTTGTTACGCATATCCAAACAAACAATTTTTCATATTTGATTTTGTAAAAATTGATTATACACATAATCATTCTTTAACATAATCTTTTTTTCAAGGCTAATTATTGTACAAAATTATATAAGATATATGCTAATCATACGGTTTTACAAATGGAAATAAGAAAGTTTAAATTTTTAGGAGTGATGTGATGATGATGCATGATCGTGATGTTAGAAATATAAATATAAGAACTATTCACGTGCCTTCACCTAGCAGCTTAAGTTTTTAGGAGAATTGATTCATTACATAGTATTAGAGCCTCTGTGACCAAATGACTTAGTGTTCGATCCTTGCTTATTATCTTTTAATTACTAGGTCTCACTCCCCTTGTCTTTTGCTTGATACTAAGAAGCTATGAAGCATGGAAACTCACATGGACACTTGACATTTCATGGCAATACAGCAAAATTTAGAGTATCTAGGTGTTTTCTTGAAGTGTCTCATGGTGTCTAACACCACTTTCCCTTGTTAAACATGGCTCCTTTTTTGAAGTATCGTGCTTCATAGCTAAGACGATAATTCCGAATAATTGTGAATCATGAGTTCTTAAACAGCAATCAGGGCATTCAAAAATGTTGGGTTGAATTTATCCTTTTTGTTTTATTCTTTTAAGTTGTTGTATTTATTAATGATAGTATTGCCTTATAAATATCAGAATACTAATTAGAAAGGTCATTTGACTTCAAATGCTTATTATATCTTGTGGAACAATGTAATGTAGTCATCTTAGCATCTTTCTTGTCACTTCCTCAATTATTATTTTGATCCAATAAATGTTATTTTATCTCTGCTGTCTGATCTAGAATTTGTCAATTCAATGATATTTGCAGCTACTCAATTAATGAAGGAAGCTTTTATTCTGTTGCAGGTTGCAAATGCAAAGCTTGATTCTACTCCAAGTGATCCCTTGAATAATGAGGTATGCAAATTTTTTATTTTTATTATCCCTGGAATGTATATGTTTCTGTGTGTAGAAATCTCTGCCGAAGTGAATCAAGTTTTATTGTTATGTGAGTATTTTTTTTCCCTTTAGAATTATCTAAGACTCAAGTGACAAAGGTTGGAATGAGTAGTATAGATAATCTTATCAATTAAAAAAAATAGTTCCAGGAATTGTGTCTTCTATCTGATTTAAAAGTTTCAAATGTTTTAAACTATATTTAGATGTAACTATGGTTCTATTTGGCAAGCTGATTAGTCTGTTTTAACTTGGCATCAAAATTTGGTAGGTTTATTCTTTTTATGGGAGTTTAAATGCTTATTGACTGCCCATACTTTAAGGACACATGTGCTTTGTGCCCCCTCCTTCTCACACACAAGACATGAGGAAAGTTTCATGTGGGAGAAGTGCTTTACTGTGGGAGTTGATCGGATATGGGTCTGCAATGGATGGTCTAGACTCTAGACTCTAGAACTCTTGATTAAAACACCACATAAGTTGTCACTAGATCAAATAAAAATTCATCTTAACTTCTGTTATCCTTATGTTACGAAGGGGCATTGTATTTAATTTTGGGCATAGCTGGGTGTGTGATCCAACCTGAAAAGATTGCAGTGTGACTTGGCAAGGAATTTTCAAGGATATTATATGGTGGAAGCAGGGGGATCATGCTGATATGCCCATGGCCGCAACTACCACCTACATATTGTAAAATCAGTAGTTAGTTCTTGAGATATTGTAAATCTCAGTCATAGTGGGTGTTTGGGTGTATTGCAATCAGGGTTTAAGTGTTAAGTGGCCATAATCGATAATAGTGAATTTTCTCTCTTTCGGCTGATGATGTAAGCCTATAGTTTACTATAGGTTGAACCATATTAAGTTCCATGTCTATTTCTCTTCTCTCTATTCTTTGCTTGTGCACCTGTTTACAACACCTTACTGTCATTGCTTAATTTAGTAGATGTCGTAAGATCAGATTCCTCTCATAATCAATACAGCATCTTTATATGATATGCTCACTATATTTATATTGATATGATAGATAGCTACAGATAGGTACTATAAGAAATTCACTGATAAATAATAGAATACACTCACATGAAATCACAATAATGTGAAGCTAGATGCCAGTCCAGGTCTTTTTATTGGACATTATATCATATTGCCAATTGTCATAGAAGTTAAGTTGTTTTATCTTCTCCGATCCTTAAAAAAGATTCTTGGAACGTATTTATAATGTACTTATGTAGGCTGTAGATGATGAGAACAAACCAGTGATTAAAGGAAAACACATTGGTCAGGTTTTTCCGCTACCAAAACAATTGAAGAAGGTCAGATCATCAGAGAGTTACCTGTGTAGTGATCAGAAAGATTTGATAGTATCAACTGCAGAAGTTTCCCTTTTGAATGAAGTTGGTTTACCAACTAAACAAAGAAGTAGACGTAAGATGATTCCACAGAGAACATTCATGTCTAATGAGAAGTCTTCCGAGAACATATTGAAAAGTCAACCTATTAAGTACTCTAGCCTAAAGGTACAGGGTTTTTCATAATTTAAATTGTTCTTCATTCTCAAACTTTGAGAGGCTTTTAGGATTTTTTTTTAATAAAATAAAATAATTTCCTTTGTAACTTGCAGGAAAAGCTTTCTAGTTACTTGTCATCTAAATTGTTTCGTAGATGGTTTACTTTTGAATGGTTTTATAGCGCAATTGATTATCCATTTTTTGCCAAAATGGAGTTTGAGGAGTATTTAAATCATGTTGGACTAGGGGATATCCCAATGCTAACTCATGTTGAATGGAGTGTTATAAAAAGGTATGAAATTCAACTGTGGTTACTATGGTCTACAGCTGAACATTGTGAAAGGTATAATATGTAATCGTGAAGGATCTATTTGACATTGCATTCACTTGTTGGTGCAGTTCCCTTGGCAGACCTCGCAGGTTTTCTAATCATTTTCTAAATAAAGAAAGACAAAAACTTGAACTTTATCGGGAAACAGTGAGGAAACATTACACTGAAATGCTGACTGGTATCAAGGATGGACTTCCAACAGATTTAGCTAAACCATTATTTGTTGGACAGCGAGTAATTGCTATGCACCCAAAAACAAGACAGATTCATGATGGTAGTGTGCTTACAGTTGACCATGACAAGTGCAGGATTCAGTTTGACTGTCCTGAATTAGGGGTTGAATTTGTCAAGGTAATATGATTTCTTATCATGCTAAATATGAATACCATTTTTCAAGAGATGGTTTCAAATCTAAGACCAAAACCATCTTAACCAGTATATATAAATGTAAAGAACCTTCGATACACCACCCCAAAAGCTAGCTCAAAGAGTGGGAGTGCCCAAGGCCTTATAAACTCCACATTAGTTGTTCATCCAACCAATGTGGGACTATATATCTCAACACGCCCCCTCACATGAGAGCCCATTGGGCTTGAAGAGTGGATAATGCAACAGACCCAGCCTACCTGTGCTAAGAAATTCCATAAGAGAAAGTGGGGGACGATGAGGCTCTGATACCATGTTGTAAGATGTAAGACAAAAGGTTTTCTAATATTATTTGAATAAATTACAAGAGGAGTATTTATACAAGAAAAAATAGCTAAGAATGACTTAGCGATGACTAATCACAATTAATCCTAATCAATGTTAATTAATCCTAATTAATAGGAAATAAAAACAATATTGTAAGATGTAAGACAAAAGGTTTTCTAATATTATTTGAATAAATTACATGAGGAGTATTTATACAAGAAAAACTAGCTAAGAATGACTCAGCGATGACTAATCACAATTAATCCTAATCAATGTTAATTAATCCTAATTAATAGGAAATAAAAACAATCAACCTCAACATCAACATCACCTTTATCCCAAATTAATTGGGGTCGGTGGTAGATGAACCCACATGAAAGAGGTAAAACGGTTGAAAAAAAAATAGAATAAAAAAAATAAATAAATAAATGTTGGGATTTTCTACACTCCTAATTAATCTTAATTAATCCTAATTAATAGGAAATAAAAACGGAAAAATATTTGAATTTGAATTCTGATTTTCTACACTCCCACTCAAGTTGGGAGGTAAATGTTGATCATTCCCGACTTGCCAATCAAGTCATTAAATGCTGAACAGTGTAGGCCCTTGGTAAGGATATCTGCAGTTTGCTCTTTGGTTGGAACATACATCATACGCACACTACCATTATCTAATTTTTCTTTGATGAAGTGACGATTAACTTCCACATGCTTTGTTCGATCATGATGCACGAGATTTTGAGCAATGCTAACAGCTGCCTTGTTATCACAATATAGTTTTATTGGTAGGGAATATGAAAAATCTTCAACTCTTGAAGAAGTCTTCTCAACCAGATTTCTCACAAACTCCATGAGCTAAAGCTCGAAATTCTGCTTCAGCACTACTTCTTACAACCACTGTTTGCTTTTTGCTTCTCCAAGTAACAAGATTTCCCCACACATAGGTGCAATAGCCTGAGGTAGATCTCCTGTCTACTGATGAGCCTGCCCAATCTGCATCAGTGTATATTTCAATCGTTCTTTTATACCCCCTTTTAAAGAATAATCCTCTTCCTAGAGTGTTCTTGAGGTATCTAAGCACCCTATAGATTGCACTAAGATGCTTCTCCTTGGGTGAGTGCATGAATTGACTAATCATACTCACCGCAAAGGCAATGTCACGACGCGTATGAGATAAGTAAATCAGTTTATCAACCAATCTCTGATATTGTCAATACCTAACTTGGTATTAGGTTCCACGGGTGTCTCAGCAGGCTTACACCCTAACATTCCTGTTTCCAACAAAAGGTCTAGAACATATTTCTTTTGTGTGAAAGTGATACCTATTTTCCTTCTAGCAACTTCCATACCAAGGAAATATTTGAGAGTGCCAAGATCTTTTAGTTCAAATTGAGCTGCTAGATATTTCTTCAAGGAGTTCAATTCCTCAATATCATCACCTGTAAGAACTATATCATCTACATATTCAATAAGAATAGCAATTTTACCATCCTTAGAGTGTTTGTGGAAGAGAGTATGATCAGTCTGTGCTTGAATGAAGCCTTTTCTTTTGACAGCTTGTGTGCATTTGTCGAACCATTCTCTAGGAGACTGTTTCAACCCATATAGAGACTTTTTTAGTTTACACATTGATCCATTTCCCTTTTCAAAACCAGGTGGAAGATCCATATAGACTTCTTCATGTAAGTCACCATTTAGGAATGAATTCTTCACATCTAACTGTTGCAGAGGCCAATCTAGGTTGGCAGCAAGTGATAAGAGAACTCATATGGTATTGACTTTAGCAACTGGAGCAAAAGTCTCATGATAATCTATCCCATGAGTCTGCGTGAAACCCTTTGCAACCAGTCTGGCCTTATACTTGTTGATGCTTTTATCTGCATTAAACTTTATTGTGAACACCCACTTGCAACCTACTGTTTTCTTTCCTCTGGGTAATGCTACAGACTCCCAAGTTCCATTTTTGTTGAGTGCATCTATTTCTTCAAAGACTGCATTTCTCCATTTTGGATCATCAAGTGCTTCTTCGATATTTTTTGATATTTTTGTACTGTCTAACATAGTGTTGAAAGCACGAAAACCTGGGTACAACTTTTCATATGTGATATGATGAGAAATAGGATGAGCAGTACAAGATCTAGTATCTTTTCGGAGAGCAATAGGCACATCTAGGTTGGCTGTGTCAGTGTTGTTGGAATTAAGACCCGGGTCAGAATCCTGGCAGTCTAGAGGCTCCTGAGGTGATTCTCGCATGCTGTAAAACTTTCCCCATTTCCCGGGAGGATCTCCATTATCTGACACATTAACTCCCCCTGTCTTCAACGGTAAAGGCAAAACAATAGAATCATTTGGTTTCCAAGACTTATCCTGATTAACCCCAATAAACTCCCCCTGAAGAGAAGTCGAAGGAGAAAAAGATTGTCTCTCATCAAATGTGACATCCATAGAAACAAAGACCTTACTAAGTGAAGATGAGTAACACTTGTAGCCCTTTTGGTTAGGAGAATATACTATGAAGACACATTTAATGGACTTAGGATCGAGCTTGGACCTTTGATGGGAAGGAACATGTACAAAAGCCACACAGCCAAACAACTTGGGAGGAAGGGAAGAGTGAGCCCGGAAAGAAGGAAAGGTGTGGGTAAGACAAGATAAAGGAGATTGAGAATTTAGGACACGAGAAGGCATCCGATTGATGAGGTATGCTGCAGTCAAGACAACTTCCCCCCACAAATATTTAGGGACATACATGGTAAACATAAGAGCTCGAGCAACTTCAAGGAGATGTCTATTTTTTCTTTCAGCCACCCCATTTTGTTGAGGGGTGTTAGGACAAGAACTTTGATGAAGAATACCATGCTGGCTGAGATAGTTTCCAAGAATGGAGTTAAAATATTCAGTACCATTGTCAGTTCGAAGAATTTGAATAGAGGTCTGGAACTGAGTTTGAACCATAGCATGAAAGTTTTTAAAAGTGGATGCAGCGTCAGACTTATCCTTTAGAAGGTATACCGTATACCCAACATACCCAACGAGCACCAGAGATATTTTTCTCACGGGCTAGACCCCATATATCACTATGAATCAAGGTAAATGGAGAAAAATCATGATGGACTCTAGGAGGATAAGAAACACGAGAATGTTTTGCAAGCTGGCAAATATCACAAGAAAAAGAACTGGGATTTTTATTGATAAATAAGTTTGGGAACAACTTCTGAAGATAAATGAAATTTGGGTGTCCTAACCGACGATGCCACAACAAAACATCATTATAATCATCGGACAAACATACCGAGTGGTTCACAATTTTTTTTTCTTCACAAGAGTCTTTTTCTAAACAATAGAGTCCTTCTTCCTCTCTAGCACTGCCAATCATCAGCCCCGAGTCCTGTTCCTGGAAAACACAAGCATTGACAGAAAACTTGGCAACACAATGTAACTCAGATGTAAGTTTGCTGATAGAGATAAGGTTACAAGTAAGAGAGGGAACATGAAGGACTGAGTTCAAAATAATGTGTTCAGAAAGTTTAATGGATCCTTTTCCAGCAATAGTAGAGAAGCTGCCATTTGCTGTTCTTATTCGTGACTGTTGATAGTAAGGGGTATAAGAACAAAATAAGGTTGCATTACCTGTCATATGATCTGAAGCCTTTGAATCAAGAATCCAATGACTACTATTATCAACATGGAATGCTGTATCTTGTTGAGCAACATTGCTGGATGGAAATTTACTTTCGATCGACATGGCTGCGTGTGGTAACGCGTAGGGCGGACGCTCCGTCCTTTCTCTAGCACGTGGCTCAGCAGAATCCGATGGTTCGTCTTGGAACTCGTAGATCGGCTCCTTCTGTTTCGAATGGTGCGGGTCTTGGCCGGAAATGTCGCCGGAAATTTTTTTCGGTGGCTTACGGCGGTGGAAAGCTGGGATTTTGCCTTCTACAGTGATTGGTAGCCTTACTTTGCTCTTGGGACTTTGTAGGAAGGGAAAATAACCTTAATAATGGTTGGAGGTTGAGTTTTCCGGCGTTGTGTCGCTGGTTTGACGGTGGTTGTGGTGGCTGAGTTTTCTCAGGACCAACCTGCTCTGATACCTTGTAAAGAACCTTGGGATACACCACCCCAAAAGCTAACTCAAAGGGTGGGAGTGCCCAAGGCCTTATAAATTCCACATTAGTTGTTCATTCAACCAATGTGGGACTATATATCTCAACAATAAAAATCTTTATATGCAACATGCTGTAATATATAATAAAAAAGGCTGCTTGATGTTATAAAGCTCCTTCTATGTATGGCGTCTAGGGAAGGGTCAGAACTACTACGTGCATCTGTAATAGGGGCAGCCTTATGTTGTATTCGGAAGAGGCTGATTGCAGAACACAAACCTATAGGCTACATTGTGATAACTCAACCATTGCACCAAGGCTCCCCTTCCAGCCTTCCTAAACAATCTATTAAATTTTATCTCCCAGTTGAAGGACATTGACTTGATATTTGTGAACTATATAAGCAAAAACAATCTTTATGTGCCACATCCTGTAAATAAACAATCTAAGGCTTAGTGTTTTTTTCCTCCCAATTGAAGAAAATTAACTTGATATTGTGAAATCTGAAACTGGTTTTCACATTTCTTGTTTTTAATGAGTGGATTTTTTGGTTCAGGACATTGATTGCATGCCTGTGAATCGATTAGATAATATGCCAGAAGCTATGAGGAGGCAGATTGGTGCCAGAAAAGGCTCTTTTATGATTAAAGAGCCACAGATTAATGGAAATTCAAGTTTTGGGGGGTGCGAAATACATGCTTCACCTATGAAGGTACACCCCTCTTCAAGTGCTTTAGTAAAGCAAGGAAAGGTTAGATTGCTTATCAATAAATAGTATCAATGCACAAATACTACACCTTAGAATTCTCTATCCTTAATAATATCCTGATTTCCACTGCCACTGATGAAATGTTGATGTTAGAAACACAGAACATCATGTTCTCTAAGAATTACTTTTTATTTCATAGTTTCATTAAAATCTTGCAGGGGGATGTTAACTATGTCGTTGCCCAAACAAAGGCTGCTACTATTGATAACCTCTGCACACAACCAGCAGTTTGTGCTCAACCGTGTAAAGTGACACACCATAAAGCTAAGGAAGCTGATATTCATGCACTTTCTGAACTAAAGTGTGCTCTAGATAAAAAGGTTTTTATGCACATAATTGATACTTTTTGTGCAGTACTTTTGGATATTGTTTTACTTTCCATTTTCATGCACCCTTTTCATTTAGGTACTTTCTAAATGCATAATTGGATTCATCTATCTTTATATGTAACTTTACCTTGGTTATTGGTGGTCTTGCTAACTTTTTAGTTTGCTCTTACAGGAGACATTATTAATGGAGCTTAGAAATGCAAATAGTGACATATTGGAAAATCAAAATGATATAGAGTGCTTTAAAGATTCTGAGGCTTTCAAGAAGCATTACGCCACGGTACTTGTAGAGCTAAAGGAAGCCAGTGGACAGGCATGTGGCTTCCATGGATTATTTCTTTCATTACAAAATTCTGCATTAACCTTAAGCAAAATTTGATTGGTTATCATTTTCAGGTTTCTGATGCTATGCTTCGCTTGAGGCAACGCAATACTTACACAGGAAACTCCCTGCCACCATGGATGAAGCCCCAGACAAGTTTCAGTGTTCACGACAACCTTCCTAGTATGTTGGATAATTCTCTAGCACAAGAGTTAGGGTCAACTGTCATTGACATTATTAAAGGATCCAGGCTAAGGGCACATGCAATGGTGGATGCTGCATTTCAGGTATGGATTGGGGTCATTGTATACTATACATAAAATGGTTTTTACCCTTCTTGTTTTCTCTCTACATTGGGTAATTGGAGAGCATTTTAATGTTCTTTTATCCTAGCATGAAGTTCTCAGTGTTCTTGATCCGGTATTACCTAGTTACAAGTAATGATGTATTGTTGTTTAGCCACATTCTTAAAAAGATCAAAGTGGACATAAATCAGATGAAATGGTCGCTCTGGACTGTAGTGGAACACTATATACATTGGAACATCATTCAAGTATTATCTCAAGCCCTAACCTTCTTAACTCTTGGCACCTTTTGATGCAATAATTCAGGCATTGTCTTTGACAAAGGAAGGTGAAGATGCTTTCACGAGGATTGGGCAGGCGTTGGATTCTATTGATCATCAGCAGTTGGCTTTCAAGTCTAGGTTGCCTATGATCAGGTCCCAGGAGCAAGTGAATGGCAGTTTTTATCATCATAATCGGTCAACTTGCTGTGCATCAGACCCTTTACTTAATGATGCATCTGGTCCAAAACAGCATAATGATTCTGACAAAGCTGATATTGAAATTCCATCAGAGCTCATCACTTCATGTGTTGCTACATTAATCATGATCCAGGTGAATCCCCTATGTGATTGTAGAAGTAAAAATGTGTTCTTTGTCATACTCTTTAAGTAATGGCCACTATAATTATAAGCTGCACGTCTAATTGGGTTTTGTGTTTTCATCTTGCCTTTCAACTTTAGGAGACGTTTATCATGATGATTTTGTCCCCCTCCCCCATCTTGAGAATACAGCAAATACAGCATACATTGGTTTGCATTCAACATCAACATCACCTTTATGCCAAATTAATTGGGGTTGGTGGTAGATGAACCCACATGAAAGATATAAAATTGTTGAAAAAATAAAATAAAAATAAAAATAATAATAAATATATATATATATATATATATATATATGTATATATAAATAAATAAAAGTGAAAAAGAAAGGGACAAGAAGAAGTGGGGGAAATGAAGGGGAAAAGGACTAAAAAGGGATCATCTGGAACATAGGAATAACCACGGGTCTAACCCTCCATCATACTTATAGCTTTTCTCCATTCCGTTCTAAGACATACCGTCCGCCAATCTATATCCCACTCCATTAAATCTTTTTTTACTACCTTCCCCCAAGTAAGTTTCGGCCGACCTCTGCCTCTTTTTGTGTTGAGCTTTTGGTAACAAACTTCTGTTCTAATATTGAACAAATTTTATTAACCAGATAGGAGCAAACTTCTGTTCTAATACATTGGTTTGCATTATTGAACAAACTTTATTAACCAAAATTAACTAATATTCTTTAACTTGCAGACTTGTACTGAACGGCAATACCCTCCAGCTGAGGTGGCTCAAATATTAGATTCTGCCGTTACCAGCCTGCATCCATGCTGTCCTCGAAACCTTCCTATTTACAGAGAAATTCAAATGTGCATGGGAAGAATTAAGACCCAGATTTTAGCTCTCATCCCCACTTGACTTCTATCTTTGTATATAGAATGCTGAACTATTAGTTCAGATCAGATAGGAGCTCCTCACCCACTTGGTTATTTATGTCATTATTTTTTGGTACAATAATTTGTCTTTTATTTCACATCAACAGGGTCAAATGGTAGTATTAGAAATCATGTAATTCACCACTGTCTTTAAATCCTTGGTGTCAAATGATAATATTTAATAAAAATATTAAATAAAAATAAGTATTTAATATCTTAAAATTCCATAAAATATTAGATGTTTTTCTTCAAGTAATAGTAGAGTACTAAATACTATTTTTAGTTTGCCAAAAAAAAACCTATTTTTATTCCTTAGTGTGCGTCTTTAGAGCAAACGTTAGCAAATATATATATAAGCTTGATGAGCTATGCTTGAATTGCAATTCTCTGTAAAACAATTTTTATTGAAGGGAGCACCTCATGTGTACATCATGCTCATAAAACTTGTACATTAGTGGGAACATGATTGGTGTTTCATAGTAATGAATTAGAATTAATTTAACGAGAAAATAATATTAACCATTTTTGCTCATATATTGTTTAAAATTTCTGTTTAATCAGAGCAAGAATTTTTGTTGAGACTCGGCAAGCGCAGAATTACTATTGGTCATTTTCCCTTCTTTTTTTTTTTGGTACAAAATCATTTTCCCTTTTCATTAACCAAATAATTGTCTAACAAAATTGAAGCCATTCTAGGTTGGGAATCGCAACCAAAGGAAACAACCAAAATTTGAATTTGTTAAGTTTCAATTTTTTAAATTCAGTTCACTTTTCATCCAATGCATGTATCAATTTAATCCGATTCACTTCATTATGAACTCAAAGATTCAATGGGTTCAACAAGTGTTATTAAATAAACTTAAATTAAATAATTATAAACTTATTGTTGCCGCTATATGTCCTCAAGCATCTCATATGTATGTATGTTTCATTTGAACACCATCGTGAGTAAATATTCGAAAGAAACCGAAACTCCTTTGCTAAAGAGAAGAAACCGGGGTCGTTTTAATGATATCTTATGTAATTCCTTCGTTACAGACTGTAATGCATCCTTTTTGTAATGACCGACTGCCTGGGAAAAAAATTTCAGGCACCCATTTTAGATTTGCTTCAAGTCAAGCACGCTTAACTATGAAGTTCTTCCCGCTACCGAAAAATAGATGCATCTTGTTAGTATAAATAGTATCAATTAATTCTTATAAGCTATCCCAAATTATGCAGTCTCATATCTGCACAGTCTTTGGAATCCCTCTCTTTCGCGTGTCGATTTGAGTCATTCATATAACCCCTATTGAAAGTCTACCATGAGTCGCTCCTTGTATGTGCCCTTTCGCACCGGAGATCACTCCCCGCCCTCGTCATCGCTCAGGATGTTACATGAGAAGAGAAAACTCTCATTGGGCTACTAAAAATACTCGAAAGAGATGAGAAGAAGTTGAGAAATAAAAAGTTCAATGGGAAGGAAAGACATCTGAAAAGTCCACTTGGAAGTGAGAGGACGAGTTTCTCCTGCAATATCCTGAGTTTAAGGATAGACATGTTTTTGATTTTGCGGACAAAATTGCTAAAAGATGGAGGGAATATAATAGCCCTAACCTCATTAATTAGTAAATTACATGTAACTAAGTAATTAAGCGTGTATTAATGGGTTGAAAGAAGTAAAATATCTAATTAAATGAATTAGGGTCACTTTTGAGGTAAATAGTGCAATCAGTGAAAATTATAGAGTAAAAATGTGTGTAGAGAAAAGTACCCAAAATGTAAAAGTAAAATTAGAAATGTTCCTAGAAAAATATTTCAGACTTTTGGGTAATGTTTGAAAGAGAACGGAGCTAACTAGATAGATAAGTTCTTACCTGATGGAAATAACTTAAACTATGTAAGTGTTAAAAAACACAAGACCTCCTTCATTTTCTTTCTTCTTCTTCGTGCAGCCACCACCGAGAGAGAGGGAGAGAAGCCATAGCCATTGAACTCCAAAACCCAACTCCTCCATTTCTCAACCAAAGCTCTTTATTCTTAGACCAATCTTACTTGGAATTGTGAGGCAAATACAACCACTAATCCATAATCTACCAAAAAGCCTTGCATTGAGAGAGAAAGAAAGAGGAAAGTGGCGCCCTAACTTGAGCTTGGTGGACTTGGAGCGACCCATTGGTTGATTTAAAGCTTGGAATCTACTCCCTAAGTGATTCTAAAGAAATCCCACTTTCTTTGAGTTTTGTGATGTTGGGTATGTTAGCGTTCTATTCCATGAATATTCATGTATGGTGGGGGTAGTCTAGAGGTCGATTGAGGCTTAATTCCTTTGGAAAAGTTGTTCATATGATGATTTAATCGGTAGAAATGAGCTTAGATCATCATTTGGGCATACTATGATATTTTCAAAATTTCAAGCTTGGTTTATGAGTTTCCTTGGCTTCCAAGCCATTGATTGATTGAGTGATTGATTGTGTCTATGTTGTGGATAGGACTAAAGCAATTGGATCGTCTTTGATTGACCAAGAACTGGTGGAAGCAATGGAACTTGACTTGGTTGTTTGGTGAACCACGTGTTGGTGTGAATTTTGTAAGTTTGTGTCTTGAATTCAAAGTTTGATTGGTTGCAGACTTGTTGGGGAACAAAGGTTGGACTAGAAGCATTGAGGTAAGCCTTCGGACCTTGGGAATTGATCCCTTTATTGTTCCAACAAACCCTTATTGGGTACTGGTTGTTAATAGTGTATGTAAATGAAATAAAGTAGTTTAGTGTTTTCTTATACGTATGTGTATGCACTGGGTGTGGCATAGGATGGTGTTTCCCTATATTTTGTATGTTGCATGACAATACGTAATTCATACTTGGTAGTTTAGCTGGCTAGTAAGACTATTTGCATTTGAGTATCCTTAGGACAACATGAGAGCTCGAGGAATTCTCTTGGAAATATTTTTACACACTGCATGGATATGTATTTACTGCATTATTTGCTATTATTGCTCGAAGGACCCTGGTTTACTGAGGTATATTCGTATATATCACCCCCTGTTGTGGGGACCCCCTTTCAGGTACCGATGCTGCATGAGCCTCTGGTGGCAAGTGGCCATATTTGGACTAGTTGTCATAAGTTGATATCGGTCATTTTGGATTGCATCTCATCTAGGATTTTAGATGTATATGTCATTTACATTGTCACATGTATATGTATATTTTGAGGCCATATGATGTGTATGTCATAAGTTGATAGCCGATCATTTTGGATTGCATTTCATCTAGAATTGTAGATGTATTTGTCATTTACATTGTCACATGCATATGTATATTTTGAGGCCACATGATGTGTATGTCATTTACATGGCCACATGATGTGTATGTCATCATATGTCACATGATGTTACTCCCCTTCTCAATTATGATCAAGGAGGGGGGTTCCCTTTAATATAAATAGGAGATGATACGATACTTGGGCCATGTTATTTTACCCACAATCCAAGATATCAAGTGATTTATTACTCTTTTTATGAGTAATATTTGATACAGAATTACAATCAATCATTGATCCTATTTTGCTTCCACTAATAGCTTCAACATTATTACTCTTTTTATGAGTAATATTTGATACAGAATTATAATCAATCATTGATCCTAATTTATTTCCACTAATAGCTTCAACACACAAAGACTATTTGTTATTAATTTCTGTTTTTAATCAAAAAGAAAATAAAAATGGAGGAACAATGACCAAAATGCCATTGTTCACGTACTTAATTACCCAAATGCTACGCGAACAGTGTTATTTTTCAATATGTCACGCGTGCAAGTTCGCTACAGTGCTCAGCAAACTTGGTTTGCTAATGTGGCACGTTTCCGGTGGACATCAAGTTCGCTACTAGGAGTAGGGAACTACTTTGCAATAAATGCACCTGCACTCTCAACCTACCATGCCACGTGGCAGACATGCAACAAAGTTCACTGCAGTAGGCAACGAACTACGTGTAATGGCTAGTAGGTCACGTGTCTAACATGCATCAAGTTCGCTGGAGTGGGTTGTGAATTTGGTGCAACGGCTACCCATCCCATGTCTATATAAACCCCCTCCCCCCCCCCCCAACCTCAAATTTCTATCCCTCTCACTCTTTCCTTTCTCTCTCTACATTAGCAAGGTTAGTAATTTAAATATTATTTTTTTGCAGTTTTTTAGTATTATTTATTTATTACTTATTTATAAGATGAAACCTTAGGTTAGAAGATTAATTTTAATATTGAGACAATAGGATAGAATTTGTATATTAATGTTATTAGGTTTAGTATTTTATATTTATATACTTATTTATGCATTATTTAATAATATTAATTGTTTGATCTTATTTATAGGTAGAAAACTTGGGTCAGAAGAATTTTATATTAATGTTGTTAAAGTTAGTATTTAATAATTTTTTAATTATGCATTATTTAGTAATATTAATTGTGCCATATTATTTATTTATAGGTTGAAAACTTAGGTTAGAAGAATTTTATATTAATGTTGTTAAAGTTAGTAGCTAATAATTTTTTAATTATGCATTATTTAGTAATACTAATTGTGCCATATTATTTATATATAGGTTGAAAACTTAGGTTAGAAGAATTTTATATTAATGTTGTTAAAGTTTGTATTTAATACTTTTTTGATTATGCATTATTTAATAATATTAATTGTGCCATATTATTTATATATAGGTTGAAAACTTAGGTTAGAAGAATTTTATATTAATGTTGTTAAAGTTTGTATTTAATAATTTTTTGATTATGTATTATTTAAAAATATTAATTGTGTCATATTATTTATTTATAGGTAGACAACTTAAGTGCATTTATTGCAACGTAGTTCCCTACTCCCAGCAGCGAACTTAATTATTTATTTATTTATGTTATACATAATAATATTAATTGTTTGATATTATTTAATTATTTACTTATTTATGCATTATATAATAATATTAATTGTTTGATATTATTTAATTATTTATTTATTTATGTATATTAATTGTTTATTTATTTATAATGATGTAATTGTAATATAATTTTTTCTATAAATAGATCCATAGAGCAGCAGGACCCGCACCAGAGTGTGATCGACCCTGGTCCTTCCGACCGTTCTCTCCTCAAGTTGCAGGAGAAACACATTTCCACTCATGTGTGGAACACATCTGAGGACCCAGATGTACGTGATGGTGTGCTTAATGTCAGACAAGTCGCTACACACGATCACCTTGATATACCTGAGGACATCCAGCTGTTCCTGAGGCAGGATGGGTTTTATCACGTTGTGCGTTTGCGCAACCATGAGGTTAGTATACGATTATTGTTATTTTGCGATTATAGTTTAATGTGTTTTCAGTTTTAATAACTAATTATTGTTTTGGAAACAGATTGATCACTCATTTATATCGGCTCTTGTTGAGAGATGGCGGCCGGAGACGCGCACATTTCACATGCCTATAGGTGAGGTTATGATCACCTTAGAGGATGTACACCATCTCCTGGGGTTGCCCACGAATGATGAGGTTATATGTGGCCGCGCTGGAGGCATCCTTTTAAGCATATGATTACAGATTTATTAGGCGTTGAGCCAGTGCGGCAGCGGGATTTTCATAAGAACCAGTTATCCCTCGGCTTTCTTTGAGAGCGTTTTCAGCATTACGCGGACCATGCTGGCACTGAAGTTGGCCGCATGAGATACACACGTGTGTTGATCATGCGTATCCTAGGGGGGATGTTGTTCGTCAAGATTGCATCCAGCTTTGTACTGGCACGATATTTATTATTTTTGGATAATTTCCAGCGGACGGGGATATTTTCTTGGGGTTCGGTTGTACTTGCATCCTTGTACAAGGAGTTGTGCAAGGTCACAGAGCTGAGACGATCCGACATGGGAAGATATGCTCTGTTACCATAGTTATGGGCATGGATACGTTTTTCGACTATCTCGCCTGGTCTCCCCGATGTGATTGACCCAGATGCTATATACGGAGCCAGGTTTCTTATTGTAATACAGATTTTATTATTACCTGCATAATGTGTCTACTTTATAAATTGTTAATATTGTTCTTTCCTTTGCAGATTTAATGTGTATACGGCGAGACAGATCGTTTATACGCACATCAGACGTTATTGTCACCACATTGACATTATGCCCAGACGCAGGTACGGTGAACATGGATTCCCTACACATCCGCCTATGACTGACAAGTCCCGCAGATGGTTAGCTGTATGTCCACTCATGTTCTGAGCTACTTACCGTCACCCTTACCGGTAAGAGTGATGTGGATTGGAGGGACCGTCACGGTCTATACATTGCACAGTGGCATTCGAGGGATGCCTTCGTTGTTCAGGGGGTTCAGCCAGACACATTGGACGACCATTTGTCGGTGAACAGTACTTACATTCAGTGGTATTTCCATCATACTCATCGGTGGATGACCCAGAGATCGGCGAATCATTCGCATGTGGTAGGAATTTGGTTTTCATGTTATTTCCAATTTAATTTTTTATAACGTTGATTGACTAATTTAACATATTTGACTGATTTATGAAACACAGATTGATCGTATGGAGATGATTGTCCACATGTCATCAGATGAGGCAAGGGATTCGTTCTCCTACCGTTAGATATACTAGGAGGCGGTTCAGGCTATATCTACCTTCCATGAGTTCGGTAGATTCCCAAACCCTGGAAAGCCTGCACCCCCGCCCACCATTGTTTAGAAAGTCGAGCCTCCTCGTCCTGAGCGTCATAGCCAGCGTGCATGCCACGAGGGTTACCTCTACATTATCAGACTCCGCCTGATGCAGATCGGCCGATGATTTTGCAGTCTCTTCCTCCCCATCCCGTGGGGATGTTTTATGCACCGGGGTACCTGTAAGAACCCGCACCACTAATTAAGGTAATTAGTGAATTAATTATGATAATTAGGAAATAATTCCATAATTGACCCTTATAATTATTATGAGGCTTTAATAATTATAATTAGTGGGTAAGAATGCTGAAAGTCGCTTTTCGGAAGAAAAACGCAGATACCGGTTCTGCTACCCGGTATAAATGCGTACCGAAAAAGTATCCCGGAAAATTATAACGAACGCATGATAATTACTAGAATATTATGTAGGACTTGTAAAACAAGTTTCAAGTCAAAATAATGTAATCTGATGCCAGAACTGATACTGGCTATGGAAAAGCGCGTACCGGAAAGGTGCTCCGAAAAATAAAATAAAAATATGAAAAATCTTAGAAAAATGTGCAGGTCTAGATTCCAAAGTTTGGGATCAAGATATTTTACTTTGCTATTAAGGCTAATACTGCGCGTTAAGTGGCCTTATGCCTATAAATAGACATACTAAGGCACAAAACCCTAGGCAAACCCATATTGAACGTGAGAGGCTGCTGCTTCTGAGTGCTTGGCACTGTTTCATTGCCTTCTTTCACCATTTGTGAGCTTGGTGACCTTTCTTCAATCTTCTTCATCATTCCTTCTTCCAAACAACTAGAGTGTGTCTTGTGAGAGTGAAGTGCAACCTTTTCTGAGTTGAGGTGCTGGTTGAGGGGTGTTTAGTGGGCTGTGGTGTTGTCTCCATGGTTATGAGCCATTGTTCATGCCATTAGAGGCTTCAAGAAGCCTCCTTTGGTGCCAAGAACCAACCTTTGGTGTGGCATTTTCGTGTCCTTGAGTGTGCTGGACTTGTGAGCAGCATTGGGAGCTCCAATGGCACTTTGAACTACTGACTAAGCTTTGGGGTAAGTCACCTTAACTTGATCATGTGTTTTTGTGGCCTAAAGGTGGAATCTTGGTATGTTAATGGGTTTAACATGTAACCAACACATAAGTGAACTTGTATATGCTTAAAAATGGATCATTTAACGTGTACATGTGTTAAAAGTTGAATCTTTGGACTGGATATTCACGAAATGCAGAAACTGCATTCTGTCGTGAGATATCCGGATATTTGTCGAACAGATATCCGGATATCAGTATCCGGATATGGTATCCGGATATGCATATCCGGATATGGTATCCGGATATCCATATTCGGATGTGGGAACTGGGTATCCGGATATGGTATATGCGGATATGGCCAGTGTGATATCCGGATATGGCATATCCGGATATGTTCCCTGTGATATCCGGATATCCTGGGTTTTCGCAGAACAGTAGCTGTGCTGTATGAACAGTAAGCTATTGGGGGTTCGTGGACCCTAGATTAAGGAAGTTGGACTTCTGTAATAAATGAACTAAGTCAGAATCACATGATTAAGGGCTTATGGCTTTGTTGGAAGCCTTAAGACGTAAAACGTAAAGGAAAGGCGTAGTCTTTAAGTTGTATGCTTGTGATGCATAAATATTGATGTATTATTGGTCCATATCAGATTGTGATATTGCTGTTTTTGGACTTGAGAGTGGTTGGACTCTTGGCTTGGATAGCTAGCTTGCAAGGTAGGCTTTCGTGTCCTCGGTTTAGCCATTTTGTGGTTCCACCATGTCCCATGGGGATATGGTTTATGCATGCTGTGTTACATGCTTTGATGTTTTGGAAATGCTGTTGAGCTATTATATGCAATGTGCTTTTATGATATGCATGTGGTGTCCACCTATACGGTAAGCCTGAGTATGTAGTACATACAAGATGGTGAGGCTGTGGGTGAGGTGCAAGCGGTGTTCCTTGTACTCATGTGGGTTTAGACGTATTCCTGCATTTCTCTGGCCAGTAGATTTGATAAACACACATGGCATGATTATCTGCTGCATCGCATAGTTTTGGAACTTATATTGTAAATACTGTTTTTGAACTTATATTACACATGTAAGTGAGCTTGGGGTGGAAGATCCTTGAGGACCCCTTGTCTTACTGAGATTTCTTGTTTAGAGATCTCACCCCACGTTTGGGGACGCTTATTTCAGGATCAGGTAATGTTGAGGGCTCAGGTGGTAGGAGGCCAGAGCTGAGTTAGGCTTATCTGTGTTTTGCTGACATGATGGATGCTGATTATTTGACTGCTGTTTATGTTTTCTGTTATGTTTACATTGAGACTGTTGTTGGGCATTGTGCCTTATTTGGTGAGCATGGGGTTTGTCCATGCCACATGGTTTTGTTATTGTCTTTTATTTGAAGTTGTAATTAAAGTATTAGGATTTTGGTCCAGGCTATGTGTTGTAGTCCTGCGACTTAGATACTCAGTTATTATTTATATATGAGGTATTTCAGTTAGTTGTCTTGCAATTTACATACAGGCAATATTTTATGAAATTGATTAAGTAATCAAGTTGGCTAAGGTTAATGACGTCATAATTGAATTAAAGAAAAAGTTATTCCGCATTTTAATTAAGCGTGGCTTAATACGATAGTATGTTAACAATCCGGGTTAACACGGGCTGTTACATTTTATGGTATCAGAGCACTTTCTAGGGAAAAGACTGTATGTATTGCAATAACTTAGGATGTTTCGTTGCGTGTCTACTTTGCGTTCTCTCTGATTGGTGTGTATTATGATAATGCATATGTGACCACATAGCGTGGGCCTGATCAACTCATTCTTTGTGTAACTTGTGCAGAGTCATGGTGCCACCGAGGAGGAACCCTAGTACGAGTGAGGATCAATCGGATCCTATCCTGGCTGCATTAGCTGAGATGCAGGCGGCCCGACTAGCCGACCAGGAGGCCACGAGGTTGGCAAACCAGGCGATGCTGGACGCCATCAGAGAGGCGAACCGGCGAGCCACTGCTGAGGTTCTGGAGGAGAATCGGATGGCCAACATGACTATGATGAGGGTCATGTTGGAGGAGTTGAGGGCTGGTCCTGCTGCTGGCCAGTGTCCTCCACCACCTCCACCGCCGCCACCGCCTCCACCTCCGCCTAGTCAACAGGAGGACACCCAGAGTCAGATGGGTGAGGGTAGTCATTTGACGGGGGCTTTGCAGACCATCCCCGTATTTGCTGAGGATCGTGACGAGATCGATCGCCGGCTGAATGCTTTCCGCAAGCATAAGCCACCTTCATTCGACGGATCTTATGATCCCATTGCTGCTGCCAGATGGTTACAGGCGCTGGACAAGATCTTCCGGATCATGCAGTGTACCGATCCGCAGAAGCTGATGTTTGCCACTTACATGCTGGAGGGCGAGGCCCATGAGTGGTGGACCAACATTTCTCACATCTACGAGATGCAGGGTCATGTGATGACGTGGCCATTCTTCGAGGAGTGCTTTCTGGGTCAGTACTTTCCTTATGACTCTCAGGAGAGGAAGCAAGGAGAGTTTGACCGTTTGGTGCAGGGCTCGTTGTCTGTCGACGAGTACCTGGCCAAGTTTAATGAGTTGGTCAAGTTCGCTCATTTCCGCATGGCGAGACTGACTCCTGTTTTTCTTGCTGCTAAGTTCCGGAGGGGACTTAATGAGGACATTGCTGGACATCTTGCTGGTTCTGCTTCGAGAGACTTCGGAGCTTTAGTACAGCAGTGCTGCGACATTGAGGACTATTGTCGTGCGAGTCAGGCAAAGAAGGCCAAGATTGAGGTGCCACAGGGTACCGGCGGTTCCGCTCCCTGGAGGGATAGGAAGCTTGGAAACAAGGGCAAGGGCAAACAGTTGGCGGCTAAGCAAGCGCCAAATCAATTCAAAAAGACTTTCACTCAGGGAAACACAGCGAGACCTCCTGCTCCCAGATGCTCGGGATGCGGGAAGTCACATTTTGGGCCGTGTTCTACCGGACAGTTGATATGCTTCCAGTGTGGCAAGGAGGGCCACTACTCCAGAGATTGCCCGACGACGAGAGTTGCTGCAGTGCAGGCGGTGCCATTGCAGATGATTCCTACTGGAGCACCAGTAGTGCCACCTACTACGGGGCGAGTTTACACACTTGATCGTCAGCAGTCGGACAGAGCTCCGAACCTGGTCAGAGGTACTGTTACCATTGGTGGTTCAGCTGTTGATGTGCTGTTTGATTCCGGGGCAACGCATTCTTTTGTTGCTACCCCTATTGCTGTGGGGCTTGAGTTGCCCAGTGATGTGCTTTCTCCACCGATGCGGTGACCACCGCCACCGGAGAAAAATGTTTGACCTCCACTGTTCATCGCGATGTAGCGTTTCAGTGGGATGGCCGTGACTTCTCGGTAGATCTGATAGGATTGCCGATGGCCAACCTGGAGATTATTCTGGGCATGGATTGGTTGTCCAGAAACTGTGCATTGATTGATTGTTGTGCCAAGAAAGTGGTGATGTCTCCGAGTGGGTCCACAGCCAGTTCCTCACCGTTCATTTCAGTCCTGCAGGCGAGGAGGGCCTTGAGAGCAGGGGCATTTGGCTATGTCATGTTGGGAGGTTTGGTGAGTGGGACACAGGAGGATCTCACTGGCATTCCTGTGGTGAGGGAATTCCTCGAGGTGTTTCCCGAGGAGATTCCTGAGTTTCCACCGCAGAGGGAGATAGAGTTCTCCATAGACTTATTGCCTGGTGTGGGGCCTATATCGTTGGCTCCATACCAGATGTCGCCACCAGAGTTGGCGGAGCTGAAGAAGCATATTGAGGAGCTTTCAGCAAAAGATTTCATTCGGCCGAGTGTGTCTCCCTGGGGAGCACCGGTCATTTTTGTGAAAAAGAAAGATGGGACCATGCGGTTGTGCACCGACTACAGACAGTTGAACAAGGTGACAATCAAGAACAAGTACCCTCTTCCACGCATTGATGATTTGCTGGATCAGCTCAGGGGTGCTTGCGTGTATTCCAAGATTGACCTCCGGTCCGGTTACCATAAGATACGGGTAAAGCCGGAGGATGTCCCAAAGACAGCGTTTCGCTCGAGGTACGGGCATTATGAGTACTTGGTGATTCCATTTGGACTCACAAATGCACCCGCAGTGTTCATGGACTACATGAACAGGATCTTCCAGCCGTACCTGGATCAGGTTGTGATCGTCTTCATTGACGACATCTTAATTTACTCCAAGACGGAGGAGGAACATGCTGAGCACTTGAAGATTGTTTTGCAAGTGTTGAAAGAGAAAAAGCTTTATGCTAAGCCGTCAAAATGTGAGTTTTGGCTCAAGGCGGTGAAATTTCTGGGTCATGTGATTTCCGCTGATGGAGTTGCAGTTGATCCTAACAAGATTGAGGCCGTGATGGACTGGGAGAGGCCCAAGACGGTTACAGAAGTGAGAAGCTTCTTGGGTTTGGCCGGGTACTATAGGAGGTTCATAGAGGGATTCTCCAAGATGGTGCTACCGATGACTCGCCTTACCCGAAAGGAGATTCCATTCGTGTGGACACATGAGTGTGAGGAGTGCTTCCAGGAGTTGAAGGAGAGACTGACTACTGCTCCTGTGTTAGTCCTTCCTGATCCTGCGGAACAGTTTGAGTTATACTGCGATGCCTCTGGTAAGGGACTAGGCTGTGTGTTGATGCAGAAAGGGAAAGCTATTGCCTATGCTTCAAGACAGTTGAAACCTCATGAGGAGAACTACCCGACTCACGACTTGGAGTTGGCAGCCATTGTTTTTGCTTTCAAGATTTGGAGGCATTACCTGTTTGGCATGAAGTTTGCTGTATTCAGTGTTCACAAGAGTCTGAAGTATCTGTTTGACCAGAAGGAGTTGAACATGAGACAGCGAAGATGGATGGAGTTCTTGAAGGACTACGACTTTGAGTTGAGGTACCATCCTGGCAAGGCCAATGTGGTAGCCGATGCTTTGAGTCGGAAATCCGTGAGCTTATCCAGCTTGATGATGTGCGACTACGAGGTGATCGAAAAGTTCAGAGACTTGAGAGTGAACTCCTTGTTTGGGGGCGCGCTGCTCGAAATAGAAACAGCATAAGTGATTAATGAGCTGATGGAAAAGATTAAAGAGGCGCAAGTGCAAAGAGAGTGCCTTGATTATGTGAAGAACCAGGACGGTGTGTCTTGGAACGAGGATGGATTGCTGCTGTTCCAGAAGAGGATTGTTATTCCTCGAGGGCCATTGACCGAAGAGGTTATGGCAGAGGCTCATAAGGGCCGGTTTACTATCCACCCTGGTGCCACAAAAATGTACCAGGACTTAAAGAGAAATTTTTGGTGGCCGGGCATGAAGAAGGACATAGCGGTCTACATGTCCAAATGCCTTATTTGTCAGAAAGTGAAAATTGAGCACCAGAAACCGTCTGGTAAACTTCAACCTCTGGAGATTCCACAGTGGAAGTGGGAGAGTATTTCCATGGACTTCGTGGTGGGATTGCCTAAAACTCAGGCTGGTTGTGACTCTATTTGGGTCATAGTGGACAGATTGACCAAGTCTGCCCATTTTCTTCCAGTGAAGGTGAGCTTCACTACAGAGCAGTTGGCCAAACTATATGTCCGTGAGATTGTGAGGCTTCACGGGGTGCCCGAGAGTATCATCAGTGATAGGGACCCGAAGTTCACATCTCGGTTCTGGGAGGCGCTGCAGGAGGCTTTTGGCACGCAGTTGAGATTGAGTACCGCCTATCACCCTCAGACTGACGGACAGACTGAGCGGACCATCCAGACATTGGAGGACATGTTGAGAGCTTGCACATTGGAGCAGGGTTCTGCATGGGATAGGTACCTTCCGTTGGTAGAATTCGCGTACAACAACAGTTTTCATGCCAGTCTGGGCATGGCACCCTATGAGGCGCTGTATGGTAGGAGGTGTAGGACTCCTACCTGCTGGTCTGAGGTTGGAGATAAAGAGTTATTTGGCTTGGACTTTGTCCAAGATACTACCCTACAGATCCAGATGATCAGGGAAAAGTTGAAGCAGGCGCAGAATCGCCAGAAAAGCTACTATGATGTCAAGCATCGACCACTGGAGTTCAGTGAGGGTGAGCACGTGTTTGTGAAACTTTCACCTATCACCGGTGTTGGACGGGCACTCGGAGTGAGGAAGTTGAGCCCTCGGTTCATTGGGCCCTACCAGATCCTTGGTAGAGTAGGACCTGTTGCCTATCGACTTGCCTTACCTCCGAACTTAGCCAACATCCACGACGTGTTTCACGTGTCTCAGCTTCGGAGGTATATAGCAGATCCTTCACACGTGGTGCAGCCGGATGATGTGGAGGTTCGGGAGAACCTAAAGACTCCCGTCGGACCACTCAAGATTCTCGATCGAGGCGAGAAACAGCTTAGAAGCAAGATCATTCTGATGGTCAAGGTGCAGTGGACTGGGCGTAGTCCCGAGGAGTGCACGTGGGAGCGAGAGGATGAGCTTCTCCGACAGTATCCCGACTTTCGAGACATGTATGTTTCTGATTTTGAGGACAAAATCCTTAAAAAGGTGGGGTGAATATAAGAACCCGCACCGCTAATTAAGGTAATTAGTGAATTAATTATGATAATTAGGAAATAATTCCATAATTGACCCTTATAATTATTATGAGGCTTTAATAATTATAATTAGTGGGTAAGAATGCTGAAAGTCGCTTTTCGGAAGAAAAACGCAGATACCGGTTCTGCTACCCGGTATAAATGCGTACCGGAAAAGTATCCCGGAAAATTATAATGAACGCATGATAATTACTAGAATATTATGTAGGACTTGTAAAACAAGTTTCAAGTCAAAATAATGTAATCTGATGCCATAACTGATACTGGCTATGGAAAAGCGCGTACCGGAAAGGTGCTCCGAAAAATAAAATAAAAATATGAAAAATCTTAGAAAAATGTGCAGGTCTAGATTCCAAAGTTTGGGATCAAGATCTTTTACTTTGCTATTAAGGCTAATATTGCGCGTTAAGTGGCCTTGTGCCTATAAATAGACATACTAAGGCACAAAACCCTAGGCAAACCCATATTGAACGTGAGAGGCTGCTGCTTCTGAGTGCTTGGCACTGTTTCATTGCCTTCTTTCACCATTTGTGAGCTTGGTGACCTTTCTTCTTCAATCTTCTTCACCATTCCTTCTTCCAAACAACTAGAGTGTGTCTTGTAAGAGTGAAGTGCAACCTTTTCTGAGTTGAGGTGCTGGTTGAGGGGTGTTTAGTGGGATGTGGTGTTGTCTCCATGGTTATGAGCCATTGTTCATGCCATTAGAGGCTTCAAGAAGCCTCCTTTGGTGCCAAGAACCAACCTTTGGTGTGGCATTTTCGTGTCCTTGAGTGTGCTGGACTTGTGAGCAGCATTGGGAGCTCCAATGGCACTTTGAACTACTGACTAAGCTTTGGGGTAAGTCATCTTAACTTGATCATGTGTTTTTGTGGCCTAAAGGTGGAATCTTGGTATGTTAATGGGTTTAACATGTAACCAACACATAAGTGAACTTGTATATGCTTAAAAATGGATCCTTTAACGTGTACATGTGTTAAAAGTTGAATCTTTGGACTGGATATTCACGAAATGCAGAAACTGCATTCTGTCGTGAGATATCCGGATATTTGTCGAACAGATATCCGGATATCAGTATCCGGATATGGTATCCGGATATGCATATCCGGATATCCATATTCGGATGTGGGAACTGGGTATCCGGATATGGTATATCCGGATATGGCCAGTGTGATATCCGGATATGGCATATCCAGATATGTTCCCTGTGATATCCGGATATCCTGGGTTTTCGCAGAACAGTAGCTGTGCTGTATGAACAGTAAGCTATTGGGGGTTCGTGGACCCTAGATTAAGGAAGTTGGACTTCTGTAATAAATGAACTAAGTCAGAATCACATGATTAAGGGCTTATGGCTTTGTTGGAAGCCTTAAGACGTAAAACGTAAAGGAAAGGCGTAGTCTTTAAGTTGTATGCTTGTGATGCATAAATATTGATGTATTATTGGTCCATATCAGATTGTGATACTGCTGTTTTTGGACTTGAGAGTGGTTGGACTCTTGGCTTGGATAGCTAGCTTGCAAGGTAAGCTTTCGTGTCATCGGTTTAGCCATTTTGTGGTTCCACCATGTCCCATGGGGATGTGGTTTATGCATGCTGTGTTACATGCTTTGATGTTTTGGAAATGTTGTTGAGCTATTATATGCAATGTGCTTTTATGATATGCATGTGGTGTCCACCTATACGGTAAGCCTGAGTATGTGGTACATACAAGATGGTGAGGCCGTGGGTGAGGTGCAAGCGGTGTTCCTTGTACTCATGTGGGTTTAGACGTATTCCTGCATTTCTCTGGCCAGTAGATTTGATAAACACACATGGCATGATTATCTGCTGCATCGCATAGTTTTGGAACTTATATTGTAAATACTGTTTTTGAACTTATATTACACATGTAAGTGAGCTTGGGGTGGAAGATCCTTGAGGACCCCTTGTCTTACTGAGATTTCTTGTTTAGAGATCTCACCCCACGTTTGGGGACGCTTATTTCAGGATCAGGTAATGTTGAGGGCTCAGGTGGCAGAAGGCCAGAGCTGAATTAGGCTTATCTGTGTTTTGCTGACATGATGGATGCTGATTATTTGACTGCTGTTTATGTTTTCTGTTATGTTTACATTTAGACTATTGTTGGGCATTGTGCCTTATTTGGTGAGCATGGGGTTTGTCCATGCCACATGGTTTTGTTATTGTCTTTTATTTGAAGTTGTAATTAAAGTATCAGGATTTTGGTCTAGGCTATGTGTTGTAGTCCTGCGACTTAGATACTCACTTATTATTTATATATGAGGTATTTCAGTTAGTTGTCTTGCAATTTACATACAGGCAGTATTTTATGAAATTGATTAAGTAATCAAGTTGGCTAAGGTTAATGACGTCATAATTGAATTAAAGAAAAAGTTATTCCGCATTTTAATTAAGCGTGGCTTAATATGATAGTATATTAACAATCCGGGTTAACACGGGCTGTTACAGTACCCATGTGGGCCATCATAGCAGTACTGGTGGCCGCCACAGTATGTCCCAGGCACATCTAGTAGTTGTCAGCCGGGATTCCCACCATCGCAGTACCCCCCTTGGTTTTCAGCTCCATCCATGCCGCAACAGGGATTTCAGCCACAAACCTATCATCTGTTTCCAGGCCAGAGCAGTGGACAGTCCATGCCACAAGTGGGATTTCCAGCACATATGCCACACGTGTTTCCAGGCCAGTCTATTTCACAGTCGAATCACGGTCTTGACGAGTTAACAGAGGATTACAGACCACGGTTTGATGCCCCTGTCATGGCCACACTACAGGCATACTCGACGGATTTCCTCCAATCACCACATTCAGGGCCTATGGGGGTCATTTCACAGGAGGATATTGCGGGGGCTATGAAGAGTGTTGATGATGTGGATGGTGATTCTTTTGAGGATGGAGACGAGTGAGGAATCTGAAATGAAGAAGTAATAGATTCGGCGAAACTTGAACTTGATTTGTAATAAGATCGATAACGATGAGAGAGAGAGAGAGAAACTTAATACTCGTGGATGTTGAGGTGGCGGAGTTGGGGGTGCTACCTTTTGCCGGAGATAGATAGAGAGCGTGAGACGAGCTACTTGAGCAATCCTCTCACCGTTCTCGTTATAGTGTTATGGATTTGAAGATATTAGACTCACACGACCACGTTGGATTCGATTCAATTCTAGGGTGAGAGTGCCTCTTCACTCCTTCAACCATAAACCACGTTCTAACAGTGTGAGCCGACAACGCCAACCTATGTTAGTGGGCCAAAACTTGGTTTGCTTTAAACTTGATTTATTAAATAGAATGGGTTTAAGTTTTTAAAAAAATTTGTTTAGCCAACAAGTATAAAATAATTTAATGAGGTTTGAACTGGCCTAATATATTATTATAGTAAATAATATTATTAGAATTTTTCTTTTTAAAGGACATATAATTATGTTATATTAGTTAAAATTACAGTTTTTTATACTAAGAAAAAGATATGGACAATGAAAAATACTCGTCTTAACTAAAATGATCATCCTTTAAAAAGATAAATATTTTTTTCATTGATAATATATTTTTATGTCACTAAATCATTAACCCTACTTTTTTAACTCTATTTTTATTATTAGTGTGTTGGCATTCTTTTCGGTCACAATTTAACAAACAAGCTATGTGACTATTGGTCATTCCTTTTCTCCCTCAGTCACCTATAGAATTTGAAGCATTTATAGTCTCAACATTTGGATGTATATGAGTTTGGAAAAAAAAAATATTTTATAATTATAAATGAATCAAGTGAAGCTCAAGTTTAGCCTTTAGTTTTTCATAAACAAGGCTCACACCAGGTTAAAGAGCCAAGTCAAGCTCAAAATATTTTTTATAGGCTTCACTCATTTAAGCTAAACCTTAGCTCAAAAAAAGAAAAAAAAAAAAACTTTACGACCCAACTCATTTACATCCCTACCCATAGCCATACCCATATCTTAGAATTTCTTTTTTTTCAACTTGGAATCCAAATGTACCACTATTGAGAATGAATTTTAGAGAGAAAAAATGATATTGGGAAAGTCAAAATAAAGTTTAAAACATAATATGATTTTAAATGAATGAGTGAATTATCCATCCATTTGCATTATGGACCAATCCATTTGCCAGGCAAGTGACGCATTAGGTAAAGAGGAGTTCATTATAATGCAAGTATAGCAATAAGAACTCGCAAAGTCATCAGAAAAATATTGAATCATAATGGAACTGAAATATGAAAATACCTTTTACTTACAACCATCCAACGTTTTGCCGGGAGCGGCTAAAAATTTACTCTATTAAAGGACCTTTCCTTCCCCCCCTCCTTGATTTCTATTAGCACTGAACACAAATATTGCATATGTGCCGGCACAAAGGAGAAAATGATGATTTGGTCAACTTGTTTAAAGGAAAAAACTGAATCCTCAATTTACAGACTTTTCTCTCTACAATTTCTTTCCCAAAAAAGCAAGCGAGCCCACAGTCGAAAGGTACCCATCCAATCAAAGACTATGCAAATAAGAGTCCTATCCAAAGCTACCAATGCAATTCTCTTCATTTAAGATGGTGGCCATATATCCCAATTAGCCTAACAAGAATCTGAACACATCACCTAAGGAAATGATCCCTTGCACGCGCCTGCTTCCAGCCTCCACAATCACAAGTCGTCTAACCCCTGTAAAGTGAAGATAATTGGTGACCAACCAAAATATTTGTTTTTTCTCTTTGTTTAAGAAAGTGGAAAGGGTTTGCTAGTAAAGAAGATAATACCAGGATTAGCTAACCGCTCCATCACTTTGTGCAATGAATCAGACGCCAAACACATATGACATCTCTGGCCATTGTGAAGCCCGTAAGGAGAATTTGCACCTCTCCCCAAAAGCAATGCCTACAAACATAAAGTGCAACTTAGATTCATCTTTTGTTGACAAATGAAACCAAACAAAATTACTATTTCTTAATCACAAATTCATCTGCTTTACATTAAAAAATAAATAAATAAAAAACTCCCTAATGTATGATCAAGAATAACAACAGGTGTCAAAGAACCTTGGGATACACCACCCTATAAACTAGCTCAAAGGGTGGGAGTGCCCAAGACCTTATAAAGGCCACATTAGTTGCTCATACAACCAATGTGGGACTATATATCTCAACACGCCCCGTCCTCATACAACCAATGTGGGACTATATATCTCAACACGCCCCGTCCTCATACAACCAATGTGCGACTATATATCTCAACACGCCCCGTCACACGAGAGCCCACAGGGTTTGAAGGATGGACAACATACAAGCTCACCTACATGTGAAGATTCCACTACAAAAAAAGTGGGAGGCGGTGAGATTTCGAACGATCTGATACCATGTCAAAAAATATTGGAATACATCACCCAAAAGCTAGCTCAAAGGATGGGAGTGTCCAAGGCCTTATAAAGGCCATATTAGTTGCCCATATAACCAATGTGGGACGATATATCTCAACAATAGCCAATGTGCTATAGATTGGGTTAAAATGCAGAGTTATTCATATTTTACGTCTTTCACTTTCTTTTGACTCGAGCTACCATAGATGACTAGGATTGGACTTATTCTCTGGGCTGGGATTTTTTTTTTAGTGAATGTTTCTATCTTATATAAAGTGATTTGAACACTAGTAACAGTGATAGATCGAATTGTTTTTTTTTTTTTTTTTTTTGAATAACGAGTTGTATTCCATCATCCCGGGAATAAGAGCATACATCTCACTGGAATATGATAATTGCTCGGGAGCTAGGAAAGATTGACGTGAAGTTGTAGAAGAGTATCAAGTGTACCGTGACATATAAAAAGTTGTAGCATCAAAACATAAACTAAATTATTAATTAGCCTTTGCAGTCACATTCGGCATAATTATACTATTCACCGTCTTTTAATAAAATAATTTGAAACTTCCTCTGGTCAATACAATATTTTAGGATAAGTAACCGATACAGCCCCTTAATTGTAGAAAGTATGGGAGATAAATTACCTGATGGATACTAAATTTGTCCAGACTTATCCCAGCATATGCTTTATCTTTGACCAATGCAGTAATATCACTGAGAAGAAAATACCAATACATATCACATATGCTTGAGGAATACCATCTCCCCTTTCTAAATATAAATACGAGAATCACATAGGACTCACAGAAGAAAGAGAGGTTCTACCTTCTTGAATATATATCAAGCAATGAATCATTATCATCCACAATAGGTATTGAGCTAACTTCAGCTACAAAAAGGATAGTAAAAATAAGATAACAAAAATATATAGAATAATTAATATGAATATATTTTGCATCTAACATGACTACGCTACTATATAATAAATCAAGAGCTACAAAGTTTTCAGTTCCCATTGCAAAGGGGGAAATTATTCACCACATGTGTGTATTAAAGAAAGGACGCTTTAGTTTGGCAGATTCTTAGGAAGACATGGTTTACCACTTTCTTCGTATACTGGATCATCAAAGACAAACAACTGATCTGACATTTTCAGATTTGAGTCCCATCATGCAGTATTTGTCAAACCAACTCCTTGTTTCTATAGGTTCAGTGCACAATGAATGGTGCACCATATGTACCAAGCCAAGAATCTCTCCTTCATCAATTTCTATTTCTATTTCTTAAGTGATACACATTTTTTATATACGAAGAAGGCTTTGAAAGAATCCCTTTTGTGAAGGGGGAGAAACTGCAACTTACAGCAACAAACTTGAGTACCATTTAATGTCTAACCAGAAACCACTACTTTGAAAGTAAAGAATGATCACCTTGAATCAACAGAGATAGAGCAGCACCAAGAGAAGCATTTGGCCTTAGCATAGCAAGCAGCTTTTTATTGGATTGCCCCACTTTTGGCGCCCATGTACCCAAAGGTATTGAAATTATTGGCAGTTGAAGAATGGGTAAGGAACCACGAGAGTGCTCAAAATGCCTGCATATACCTGAAAATTAAGTCCATAAATTAGTTCCAAACTATTTACGCATAGCCAACACAACTAGAAGCTTACATTTCAGTATTCCTGAGAGGGTAGCAAGATGAAGCAGCTGAGGAAATGAACCATCCTCTGAAGAAGAATGGATAATAGGAACTGCTGCCATCTTGTTTTGCAAAATTTTCAAAGCTACATCTTTTAGACACTCATGGGGCCCAGCCTGCAGATTAAACATCAATACAGCATGAGATACTATACAATCATGCAAGATAGACAAAACATGAAGTCAAGGCTAACAAGCAACATCTTCAAAATATAATGTTAAAATCACCATTTAGAATATAAATACTAAAGTGATAACATAAAAAAGAACGAAAGAAAGAAGAATCCTGACCTAATTGAAAGGACAAAACCGCATAGAAACTACTGCTGGGAATTCATCATTACATACAAGACATAAGGATGACAGCAGCCTAAAAGTTCAATTAAAAATAGGGGTTTCTTTAATTGAATATACTGGAGGAGACAAAACACGTCATAGGACCCACAGAAGAGTCAATAAGAACATGAATAAGCTGCCTAAAACCTATATTAACAGCATAGAACCAGATTGGGTAACCTTTATTTTAGGGAGAAGTGTTTTTTCTGCAAGTAACAAGTTCTTTAGATAAGCTAAAATCATTGATATATATACTGTATTTTTTTTTTCCAACATATTCACATTGAATAGAACTTAATATTCATCAATCATGTTGTGGAATCCCTGATTTACTCCCAAACATATGATCAAAGCTTACAACCCTCTAGCTTATCCAAAATAATAACAACCTAGCAAATATATGAAATTGGAAAATTAATTTTATACATGAAAATTTTGTCACAGTTGTCCAGGAGCCTTACATGAACAAAACGCTGAGGATATGTACTCCCACTGCTATCAGTTGCACATTGCTGTAACTTTCCCTCTTTCCATGCTGCGATAGTATGTGTCGCGAGTTGTTCTTCTGTCAAGTTTGATCCATGATTCCCCAGCTGAAACTAAGCATGTTAGATAACTCCCGGAATTTACAAAAACATGCACCATGCATTTCTTTATAATACTAGGCTACAAATCAAATATTTTGAAAGAGAGTATATTGGAGAAAATTGTATGTATGGGTTGCCCACTTGATCTCTTATTTACAGCTTGCTTACAATCAATCAATGAAGAAACCAAGGAGCTAATCACTTGCTAGCAATCATCAATTGTTATAATTACAGTTGACCATATATTCTAACAATAAAGAGGGCGAGCCTCGAGCAATGATAAAATTGTTCCTTTGTGACCGAAAAGTCTCTGGTTCGAATCCGAGAAGTCTCTTTGCGAATATATAAGAGTAAAGCTATTTACAAGGATTGCCCCTCACCCCTATCCTCGCTAGTCGGGGTTTAATGGGGAGTGGTTGTGATATATTCTAACAATTCCACTGAAGTTGAAGCTTAGTAAGCTCTCAGCTTGTTACAAATAAACCCAACCAAACATAGACAAGCCTAGCCAAACAAACCGAATAACTCAGCAAGACATTAGAAGCAAGACCAAACAGCACCAATCCAAGCCAAGCTGAAGATAAAGCTATGGTGGATACATGGATATCTCCAAACAGTCCCTTGCAGTGGTGGAACCAAGGCACAAGGGGTGGTCTAGACCACAAAAGGGCCAGTGTCTAAGTTGCTGCCAGAAGTGTATTTTTCCTACACGGGCCAGCAAGGCGAGACATGACAGCTTCCATTGATCAGTTCGTGGTGGCTTGGACAGTAGCAGGGATGGAGAATTGTCTAGAGAGGTAAGCAGTCCAATAAAGCTAGGAAGGTAGAGATCTAGCACTGGGCAGCAGCAGGTTTGACGGGAAACTTTCCAGTGACAAGACAAAGTACACCATTCATGAAGGAAGAAATACCGAAGGCACTGTGGGGAGAATAGCACATAATGAGAGAAGGTTTTGCTGGAGAAATTAGGGTTTTCTTAGTCATCAACAGAAGCAAATAGGACAGAACAGAGGCCAGAAAGTCTAAGGAGAAAGTGCTGCTGGAACAACCACACAGCAGAGGACAGGAAAAAGAGAATAAAGGGTTGAATGACCCCATGACTAGTGACAGGGAAAATGAACACAACCAGTGGAAACTAAAGAGAGGATACCAAACAAAGGATGGTAC
Source organism: Gastrolobium villosum (assembly GCA_032173675.1). NCBI lineage: Eukaryota > Viridiplantae > Streptophyta > Magnoliopsida > Fabales > Fabaceae > Gastrolobium > Gastrolobium villosum. The sequence continues at coordinate 183,834 of JAVKPL010004865.1, read as the reverse complement.
AGGATCCAGTCATGGAGGATGGTACAGCTCAGATACTATGTTGAAAGAATTATTGTTTTGGGAAAAAATTGTATGTATAGGCTAAACACTTGATCTCTTATTTATACCTTGATTATAATCAATCAATGCAGTAATCAAGGATCTAATCAGTATCCCAATCACTAGCTAATAAGTAATCTTCGTAATTACAGTTGAATATATATTCTAATATAACAACTAATATTCCAACAATAGAGACTGAAGGATAGCAATTAACCAATCATGACAATATATATTCATGAACACAGATAAACCACATACATATCTGAACTAGAAGGCATTTTGCCTGAAGACCAAAGCATCAAGGGGATCCAGAAGGCACATATGTCAAGGCCCTTCCCAAATAAATTTCTCTTTAAAATACTTTATTTAAGCCTAAATAGTTTTACTTAAACCAGCTCCATAAATGATAGATAATTGGCCTAAACTGATGATAACAGGATTCACTAGTGATTACAAAAATACATTTAAAACTCACATCATTAATGTATGCCATAAGTACAAAAAAAAATCAGGATAAATCAAGTATTGTCATCTGCCTCATTATTTCTTTCAACTTCACATAGATTTAGGCCTCAATGAAGTTATTGAATACAAAAATTTCATATTTCATCAATTTGTACCAGTCGTTAAGTTTTCATTTTTCAATAATTTTACCAAAAGCTGGCACATGAGATTTTCATAAACAGTATATTTACAAACCTCTTTCAGTATTAAAATGAAGTCCGATGCGCTAAGCACTCCCACAAACTGGCACTTGCAAGAATCCCATAGAGGAGCCAAAGATACTCCCTGAAAGCAGATTAAGTTACAATTAGCCATGCAGATAAACAAACATTGCATGAGCATGTGTGCTCTGATGTGAAGAGAAAGACAAATACCAGTTCATAAATAGTGTAATGAGGAGGAGAAAATAATACCTGTTCATAAAAAACATGGAATGCTTCCTTAACTGGTAAATTTATATCCAAGGCAATAACCTAAAATTATAATAAATCAAATCCAAAGAAAATAAGCTTCACCCAAGAACAGTTAAATTCTTATTAAATGGAAACATTTAAAAAAAAACAATAGGGCAGAAAAAGTATTCAAACCTTGCTTGACTGGGGAAGCAACTCATAAGCAGTATGTGTAGACAAGAATGTAGAAATGCCGTAACGAGAGACCTGCAGATCAGACTCCGACATCCTTGGATCAGCTACCTGAAAAAGTTCCAAAGTCAAGGTAGCTTCTTTTGTGCAGCATAAATTTCAAACACAGAATTCTTGAATTTTATAAAAATGTTTATAAAATTCAAGAATTCACAGCATCAAATTTTTTTGTATAAAAGAAGAAAATGTCATTAGATGGCACAAAGTTTATGTCTCCAACACCTCACAACAAGAGCCCTTGGGGTTTGAAACACGGACAATGCACAAGTCTTCTCTGCCTTAGGTTGAAATTCAATTAGGTTGAAATTCAACTTTTTATTTTGAAAGGGGTGGCAAAGATTGAACTTCTAACAATAAGAGGCCTTGTTAGCATGTCAAATATTCCCAAAAGCTTATGATGATAGATAAAAGCTCTGGATTGGTTTTATATCTCTAAAAAAGGCAAAGACGTCATCTTAAAGTAAATAAACCATCATTATTTCTTCTAACTAATTGATAATTCTCAGTTTCTCACCTTAAGATAAACTCTAACTTCAGTAATTTAATAAAGTGAGAATTACAGTCAAATATATGATTGTTTTATGAGTGCACTCAAATTCCTTCCAATTTCCAGCAGTGAAGGGACCAATTTTTTTGGGTGGATTTGCGGCACAGGAATTAGTGAGAATTGTCATCATTTTATAATTTTAAAATGTTAGGTCGGTGTTCTTCTTTCTTTCCATCAGATTCGGAAACTCCCACTATTCTTGTTTAAAAGTTCATTTAAACTTTAAAGGCAGTTTCGAAGATGACAAAAATATAAAATACAAATGCACGCATGTATGCTCCCAAAAGTAAATGAAGCCCCACATTGAGGATAATGATAATCATAACCGCAGTCATTGACCTATAACATAGTTTAGATTAGTATCCAAGCAATACAATGTATGCAATAGCAAGAGGCAAAGATAGGAAAGGGGAAGAAACGTACCACATGCCTAACAACATCATTGTCAACCTCCATGTGGGATCTACCAGGTGCTTCAACCCTTAATATGGCAGGTAAGATATATGGTTCTCTCACTAAATAAATAGTATTTACTAACCCATAGTTCCCAAATACAAATGGCTGCTGCTCATCGTGCCGCCACTCACCATCCACATTAAATTTGTACTGCACATAATTGGACATGATGTTATCCCCATCAGCATGAATCAAATATTCTTTCCATATTATGTAATGTTTAAAAGTATTTTAGTTTTTCCCAGAAATATCATATATTGTTCCAAAAAGGTGGATTTTATTGAAAATGCTTACACATTAGAGACTGACAGGTCAGAATAGATAAATTAAATAACAGAGCTCAATAAGTTATCGATTGAATGACGACTCTTTTTGTCGCCATATGGAAACGTGTCATCAAAAGTCAACATAACCGAATCTATACATACTAAATATGCGAAAAAAGACAAGTTGAATCCTATGGAATGTTCGTTACATAAAAGGACATAATAAGATCCCAATTTACCAAATGTACTTAATCTAACAATAAATTTTTTTACAACTCCCACAATAAGGAAACTAGTTCCCAAGCAAAGATGGAATACAAATAGAAAGATGAGAAATGAGTTCCATAAACTGCATAACTAACCAAGACTATCATATTGTATATTTACTCGTGTTTAATTCATTATACAAAAACTCTCCCCAACCCTTTTTATTTTCTTTGCTTTTACAAGGGATTGAACTTATAACCAAGGTTATCACATCGTGATTCACTGAGCTAATTTTTGAATCGTGAATTGTATCGAATCATAAGATTCAAAGACACAATGAAAAATAGCTTGAAATATATCATATAAATGATGTATAATGCTCGATGTAATAATTTTAAACTACTAATTAACAAAACAATTTAACCATAACTCTCACAAACAAAATTATATGTCCTAAGTCATAAATAAGTCACATAAAGTGATTGCATGAAACCTTTGTTTTAGAAAAATGAAAATAGAACAATGATATAAAAAATAAGGTGCATATAGAGTAAGCAAGTGACTGTAAAATCTCTATTTCGAAAGAATGAAAAGCAGTAATAGAATAGCCAAATATGATGCATAGGGTGAGTCAGTGACTATGTGAGTCCCTTGTTTTAGAAGAATGATAACAGGGCAATGGAATAATAAAACAGGATGCATTTAGCAGTGCTCCTTTAGTTCCTTTTCATTTAACAAACTGACTTTTCAATTTCTTTTATTAGGATTGATGAAAGCACAGTACTACAAAAATTAATGAATCGTGCATTTTGTATCAGTGATACAAATCACATTGACTCGTGCATATATCGCACGATTCAAATTCATCTTCAATTCATCACATGATACAAATCGTTGTCTCGCTGAATAGTATCAAATTGAAACGTGAATCATAAGATTCTAACAACAATGCCTATAACCTCTACCCAAATCACACCCTGACCTTGCCACTTGAGCTAAGGCCAAGCAGCAACACCCACCCTAAAATTAATAATCTTGTTTCCTAATATCATTATATAAAAAAGAGGGGGACGGGGAGTAGACAAGCCAAGCAAAATTTTGTAAAATCATATAACTAGAAATTGCTCCTTGAATCTAATAACAAAAAAAGGCTTCGCTCTCAGTGAGCTTGTAGCTCAACTGGCATTGGCTCCCATTTACAAGATGGAGGAGTGATGAAGATACCGGAGGTTCAATCCTCAACTAGACCACTCAGGTGCTTGCACCTTCAATGTACTACAAAAAATGGCTTGATTATATATATGGCTTCTTGTTTTTATCGGATGACCTAAAGTAAGAATAAAAATTAATACAGGCTTTCAGTTTTAAGAATTGGAAAAATATGCAAATCAAAATGAGATGATGAAATTTTTTACAGGGTGTCAGCTTGAGCAGTATGACATTCTCCAAATTCACATATTAAAAATCGGAAAAGCGTTTGTCATTCTAAAGGACATAATTTTGTGTTATTCTAAATGAAACAAACGTGTTTTAATATATATATTTGTTGGCTTTTTACATTCTCTCTCCTCCACAAAATTAGGAGAAGAGAGAATGTACAAAAAAAAATAATAATAATTTACGTCGTTTCATTTAAAATGATAAAGTTGTATCCTTTAAAATGACAAACATTTTCCCCATTAAAAAATACAGATGAAAGGTAATCTAATCTACCATATGGATTAAACTCAAGACACAAGACTTAAAGCATTAGATGGTAACATCAATGACACCTTTAAGTCTAACCTACAATCTTGATGGCCATGCTATTTGCAAGAAAATATTCCTGCTTACATTTTCTTCTTAGTCTGAATGATGCTAATTATCCAATAGTTTTCTCTTTTAAAATTCAACCATCAACGTTTACTTGTTCATTCATCCTTTCAACTCCAAGAGGGGACGAGATGACTCTTATGCCTCATATGAAGGCCATGCAAGTTTTTTACTCTGATATAAACTCCTAAGGAAAGATGACAATCATCATGAATTTGTTCCTGACTATTCTAAGATCAAAATCTTAATCACACCATAATGTTTAAAGTAATTTCATTTACAGGCACAATCCTCATTTTTCCTTTTGATTTTTTCTAGCATCATGAGCAAACAAACTCAATGATCACATCCCATAGTCTGATCATCAAGGAGAGAAAGAGGTGCATTATGACCTAAAAGTCATTGACCATATATAATAATAAGTACATGATATGAAAGTTTCAAACATAAGTAATTTATTTCCTCAGGTTTGCCAAAGTCATAAGAGGCCAAACAACCTGATGATATCCTGGCATTAGCCTGCAAATAACTTGAAATACAGTCGGGCATCCTTCCATCGGAGACATGGGTATAGATACTGCCCACCTGTGCATACACCAGTCAACATAATTAAATTAATTCTACCATGTAATTAAAACAAATTATCAAAAAAATAAAAAAAATTGAAAAGTGCCAAAAAAAAAAAAATAACGAATCAAAGTGACAGTCACATCTATCATGTTCAATAATTAAGATCGAAACAGCTAAGCTAACTATAGAACTACTGTTGTAAATTGTAATAAGTAATTCAATAATCCAAATTCTTACCTCGTGAAAGAACCACATAGAAACACCTTTCTTCCCCCATAAGGCCAAATAAATTGTTTGGGAATCAAAATGGATTCTGCTACTCCACTGCTCCCTTGTATTCTACTCGCTACTGAACCAAACATTTCCATCACCCCGAAAATTTAACACCTGAAAAAATTCAAAGCAACTCTATAACTCTAAAAGCCACGAACATCAACAACCAGAACAATTTATACCACGAGAATCCTCCAAAGCAGAGCAGAGGACCCCTCAACACTCACATGCAATGTAGTGTACCTTATTCACAATCAAAATCACACCCGAAATTCAACCACTATTCACTGTTAACCAAAAAAGTTCCACCACCATTGAGTTGAGTGAGTGGATACAGTTTAGAATTTTAAGACTAAAACTGTCGCAAAAAATCAAATAACTAAATAATGAGAATTTTGATTACCAATAGAAAGAACTGAAATGGCTGGAAAAAAAAATAATCAAAGCAATCAGCATGCAATGTTAAAGGGAATTTAGCTTAGGTCAGAAGCTGTTTCTATAGAGAAAGAAAATGGAGAAAACTTCTAGAGAGAGAGAGAGAGAAAGAGCATGTTGTTGCATTGTGGGTTCTGTTACGATTCCTGGTTACAGAATCAAATTGAGGAAGGAGTTAAACGAAACGAGGGAAAGAGTGATAAAAAACGTGACGGAGCAACAAAATTTAAAAAAATTAAAATTAAAATTATTATTATTACAAGTGCAGCCACCGTAAAAGAGGGAGAGAATAAAGGAGGAAAGAGGGAAAAAAGTGCAAAAAACACACTACATTGCGCAGTAAAATCGTGTGCCACTGCTACAAGACAAGAGTTCTAAAACGGGGGAAACAACCACATACAAACAAAAACCCCTAACCGTCTTAGGATACTATTCGCGTCATGTCTGTTCACGAATTATATGAGAGTTTCTTAATTCTTTGTAGAAAATGAATTAGGTGCTCCGTTTATCATGTTTTGTTGAAATAAAATTCAATTTAATGTATCATGTATGTACTGTTTATCATAAAAGTTTAGGAAAATGAAAGGTTGTTACATTTAATACCGACACGGCAAAAGTTTATAACTTAATATGATTCAAACTCAAAATCTTTTAGTCCGGCTACTTTTGCTAGTAACTTAATATGAGTTGCGTGTGAAATTCATGTTTATATATTAACGGTTGTTTTCTCCTTTTTGATATAATGGTCTAAAGTTTAATCTGATAATTTATTAATAAATGATTGTTTGAAAAAATTTATTTAAAACATACTTAGTTAATGCAGGTAAAGTTATAATTGATGAGAACAAATTGTTTTTTTAAATTAAATATATTTTAGATTTAACCTCAGATATTATAAAATCATTTATAAATTAATGTAGGTTTGAAGCTCTGACAACTAAGCATTAATGCAATTCTTGTCGTGTCCTAAAGAAAATTAATAACTCACGTGGGGGCGCGTTATACTTTTATCAAAAGCTCATTTGTTCTTTTTTTTTTTTTTTTTTTGTGTGGTGAAATGCTCATTTGTTCTTAAATTAGACTATATACATGCGTTAATAGGCATTAGTGTGCACTATTTCATTAACTAAATATTAAATTATTCAAATCATAAACTACTTATATTATCCATTTAACTATGTAATTTAATCAATAATCATGCCACAAGCCCCTTGATTAATTATAAGTAGGTTGTTAGCTAAATCAATTTGATGTTTAGTTAATAGATTGTGATGTAAAGTATGTGTGAAAATGTACTATCTAGCATTGGAGCACATCTTTTTATACAATGAGAGTACGTATTTTCTTACTAAAAAAATGAAAAAAATGAAAAAAAAAATAACATAAAGATGGAATTAATGTAAATAATTTACTTTTTATCATATTTAATAAAGGATGTTAACATATTTGATAAAAAAAAATATGTCAAATATCAGGGGCGGACCAAAGGGGAAAACACATTAGTGGTTGCCCCTTCCTAAATTTTAATTATCTTACTATTATATATATATATATATATATATATATATATATATATATAATGATATTTATCTAATAATAATAAATTGGAAAAAGTTATTCTTATGTCACATCACATAAATTTTCTCTCCTACACACATAACTGTGCTACATTTTTTTCTTTTATTTTTTCAGGTGATAGAGCCCACTAATTTATCTTTATGACATGAGATAATTATCTCTTTTAACATTAGATTAATAAAACCCTAATAAATTGATAGTGCTATTAGTTAGTTCCTCCTTAACAAATATTTATAGCAGTTAGTCCATCTTATTATTTTTAATAACGCTTATAGTTTTGATATTTTATATACGCCCCTCATCACAAAAAATCCCAAGTCTGCCACTATTAAATACTTAGCATCGAATATTTTCCTAACATTGCTTTTGATAATAATACATCACCTCAAGACAAAGTTTTATTTTGATACAAAGTAAGTTCTATATTGTGTAAATTTTCATGCAACCGATTATTTAATGTTGCATACATTACTGTATAGTATTAAAACTATATTCATACAACAAAATTGTTAAGAAAAATTAAGATTTGAAATCACCCGTCCACCTTTATTTCAAATACAATTCTTATTTCAAAACGGCGCAACATTTCTTTTTCATTCTTTATAAATATCATTCATGTAAATATATTTAGCTTTGGTCAGAAGCTGTTTCTTTTTCATATCTTTCACCTAGTATCGTATGACATGTTATATATATCATACATAAAGATATGATTTACAAGCTCAGCAATATGTAATGAGAAATGTATCAGAGGGATTGTATCGTGTATGTACGATACAAAAATTAAATTTTAAAATTTAATATAAAAAATAAAAATTTGATTTGTAATTTTAATTAAAAACTATTATTAATAAAAAAAGGAAAATGAAAATTCAATTTTTTATTTAAACTCAACATTTAATCCGAAAAATCTATATTAATAAAGGAAATAATTAAATAAATATTTTAAATCTATTCAATTTTCAGAATAAAAAATGTGATCAAAATTAAAGCAAGAGAAGATTGCGTATCAAAATATTTTTTCGAACTTCGCTTTAGCCTTACCAAGTCGAAAAGTTTTCGGCAAGAAAGATTTTTTATTTTTGTTTTAAAACTATTTAGAAGCTATAAGCTTTCAGTGAATCTAGCCAAGATAAGAGGAGTGATATTTTTACAACCAAAATTTTCTACTATCAATATAACACCTCACAATTCTAAAATAAGTAATTAAAGTGTTAAGTGAGAAATTAAGTGAAGGATTAGTGAAAATCCCAAAGATTAGGCCAAAATACAAAGAAAGAGCAAAACGGTAATTAGCCAACACGCAACCCTAGGAAGGTAAAAAATTGAGCAGGAGGTCTCAGATAATAAAAATAAGCCTGGAAATGGATTCAGAACGAAAAATTGAGTGGATAGGCAAGTTTCAGAAAAATCAGTGAATAGTGTTTTTCGCGGGTAAAAATATCGCAGTCAGATTGCACCGTAAAATGTGCCAGTGGAATTTTGAGCTCTAGGTTTCAAATATTGATTTTAAATGGTCCATAGAAATAGGAAATATGATTTCTGATAAAATTTGAGGAATTTAAGTCAATTTGTGGAAGTTTGTCAACGGAGCGCGTTGTACCTTAAAGCAGTGTTTTTCCGAACAACCGGAAAGCTCTAAATTTTTATCTGAAAGAGTAAAATTAAAGGATTTTGTTAAGATGAAAAATTATAATTTCTCATTAGGTTTTTAAATTGTGAATTTTAGTAATGATCGGAGGGAAATTCGGATGAGTTTTAAATCACGTGGGATCCGGTACCCACTTTAATTCAAATAAACACTTACATGTTACTATTCACCTTCATTTCCCCGTGTTTTTCCTTCTCCCTCCAGCGCCCAAACAGCTTGCTCCCTCCATTTTGATTCAAAATTTTCCTTTGACCATAACTTAGCCATTTCTCCACCGAATTCAACGATTCTTGTCTTGAATCTTAATGGAAAACACCTTCTGAACCCATTGGTACCACTTTTGAGCCTTGAAACCGCTTATTTGGGGAGATCTACAACAAAATCAGATCCGAAATTTTGAGAATTTTTGGTGTTCATGAAGCTTTTTCATGCTCCAATTGTGGAGTATGCTTAGGTGGAGCCATATACCATGCAATTGGGTAAGTTATTTCAACATTTCATTGGTTAAATTTTGAGTTGTGATAATTGCCCCTAAAGAGGGATTTTGTGATATGTGGTGTTAGAGAGCTCAAATGGAAAATGTCTATTAGATGATAATGTCTTAGAATGATGTATTAATGCTAGAAATGCAATGAAAATTTTAAGCGAAAAAAATGGATTTTTAACTTAGAAAAAAATTGATGCATGAAATGGAATTTTTGAGTTTTGTGTTAATGTGTGGTATAGTGAATTGTAGTGTGATTATATGATGTTAGGAAGTGATTATGTGAGTTGTGGGCCATATGAATTGAGTGGAAATCCTTGGTTTGGACTAACCAAGATTAGGCCATTTATGTACAATTGAGCAAATTGATGTTTTAGAACACTTTGGTGTTGTGTTGTGTGATGGAAAAGTTATTAGATGGGTTGTGTGGTGATTGGCATGTGGAAGAATCAATGTAAAAATGATAAGTGTTGAAAGTGGCAAAATGTGCGTAAAGTGTAATAATTCGCAAAACGTTGCGAAAAAGTCGTAAAACCGTAAAACGGCGATTGAACTAGCCTTTGGGTAACCTAAGTAAGTGAAATAAAATGAGAAAGAAAATTTAGAAAAATAAAACCCAAAATAACACTATGTAGGCCGAACCCTTAGTGGAGGGGAGAGGAAATCTGACGTTTTCGCGTTTTGACGTATTTTGACTGAAACTGATGGCTGTGCATGGTTGTACAGGTTGCCGTACGTGGATATAAACTTGGAACAGTGAAACAGTGGATTGCCCTTGGTCCTGGATCAAGTGGATTGAGGCGTTCCCTGTGTATCAAGCTATGAGTGGAGTTTCTGCGGAGCTCAGTGGACGGATAAATAGAAAGGTAACCTCTTGGTACTGGGGTTTGTTCCCCTTTTGTGTTCCACCTTGCTAGTTGATGGCAATGGTAGGAAGTGTGTATGAGTAGTGTAGAACAGCATGAGCATGCATGTGCATTATCACAGTGGGTACTTATGTACCAAATCTCTGGCCAGTAGATATTTTTAGCCTTCGGGCAAGTGTTTCCGGACTACCACTGGATAGGTCTCCGAGAGGGAGTTCCAGTTGACCCAGGGTCGTGGTGTGTTATCCGGATAGGAGCACACTAGGTTTGTCTCGGGTGTATATGGTTGGAAGGGGTACCTTGGTGGGTTGTTCTCTGAACACGCCAGGGGTAGTACCCATAGGCGTATAGCCGAGGACATGGCGTGGTATTGGTAGCTACCATTCCGCATGTCGTAGTTGTTTCTGATATTTCCCCCTTTCTCTAAATTCCTTGCTTTATCCCGTTTTATAACAGTGATGTTGTTTTATGTTATTTATATACATCGAAGTGAACCATTGGGCCCGGCGGAGTTTTCTCCAGAACCTCTTGGTTACTGAGATATATCTGTATATCTCACCCCGTCTCGGGGCATTATTTCAGGGTGTACTAGTGGATATGGAGCAGCGGGCAAGAAGCCCGCATGAGGACGAGTAGAGCAGTGGTGTAGAGTTTAGCTATCATGTCATTTTAGTTTATGAATTTATTTGGCAAGTGAAGTGTAATATGTAAATAATTGTAGTTTGAAGTTAAAGTTGTAAATGTAAATGTAATCCAGTGTTGTAAATGTACCATGGATGTATGTAATATGATGGAAGAGCTTTAGGCCTATTATAGGTTTATGATTATCCGTATTATGTTTTATGCATGAAATTGAAAGTAAACTGTTTATGTTTTAAGTGTATAATGGATTGGGTTGTAAGTGCCCCAAGGCCTTATTGGACCTTGTGTGTGCCACCCATTGGATTTTGCTGGATTTTAGGTGTATTAGTGGTGTTAAACGGGTTATGCAAATTTGGGGATTTTAGAAAATACAAAGGAAACTCTGGCGAATTTTCTGTAGAATTGGCAGTTTTTGGGTGAACTTTGGAGGAGCGTATCTCTCTCCATAGTGGTCCGATTGGGACGTGCCATACGCCATTTTGAAGCTTAAGATGTCCCTTACGTTGTGTCAAAAGCTTAGGTTCATTGGTGGTGTGCGCAGCCCATGGGGGCTGTTGTCACACACTGCCCTGTTCTGTCCGGTTTTAGCTGGCAGATTTGAGGTGGTTTTGAGAAATTAATTCCCGCTTCGTTACTTGGCCAAATTAAGCATACGATATATCAAATCGAAGTTTGAGGTGTCTAGTTTATGGTATAAAAATTTGAGAGGCAGTGTCCTTGTGGTTAGGTGCAGTTTATTCCGTGAAGTTTGGACGTTTTAGGCTGTTTTGGAGTTGGTAGGCAATGTTGTTTGTCCATCTTCAAACGGCGATAACCGGAGCTCACGAGCTCGGAATCGAGTGTGTGATAGCTTGTTAGAAAGGTAAGTGAACAAGGAAAAAAGATAACCTGGAGTTTAAGTTTGGATTTTTATTTTGGGTTCGTAGAAAAACAAATTGGCAAATCCGGTTAAGTGGTAAAAACGTAAAAAGTGAGGAATTGGCTAAGTGGGTTTATGGGAACCCCTTAGTATCTTGTATGTGATAGAATAAAGTGTATAAATAATTAAGAAAGTCTTCCGCTAGTGTTTCAGTTACGATCACAGCTTTTTATTATTACGCTTTTTATACTTTTATCGTTCGCGTAATAATCGGAAAAAGTTTATTCTCATTTTTATAAATGAATTGCTGTGATTGTAACTGCGCTTAATATCATAATTAATGTTAACAATACCGGTGTACAACGGGCTGTTACAATCAACTCACTACCTATTTAATCATCATTGGATCAACATTTTCTCTTTTTTCAAAAACTTTTTAACATTCTCTTTTTTTGATCCAATGATGATTAGATAGGTAGTAAATTGGTAGTAGAAAATTTTAGTAGTAAGAATATCCTACCTCCCAAAACAATTCAGTACTTTTTTGGAATTTGAATTTATATGATATCAATTATGGGGAAGGATATATTTATTATCAAAAAAAGTTTACAACCTTTACAACAAATCTAATCACCATTAATTTTCTTCAATCTAACGATTATAATTTATTAGAAATTATTGGATCGCATTTATTAATTAATTTTTAATTCCCAATAAATTATAAATGTTAGATTGACGGAAATCAATGGTGATTAGATTAGTTGTAAAAGTTGTAAACATTTTTAGTGGTAAGTATATCCTACCCTATTAATTATAGGGGACAGTTATACTTACCACCATGTAAGTTTACCATCCTTACAACCATTCTCATCACCATTAGATTAGAATTAAATCTAATGGTTCATAATTACTCCTTATAATCCTAGTTTTTACTCTCTCATTCCTTCTTTGTCTCTATATAGGTTTGAGATCTGCACATCTCTTTAGGTTTAGGAATCATCTCTCTCGTCCTCTCTTTGAGATCTTCCATTACTTTTTTTTTTTTTTTAATAAACAATTCTTCCATTACGTTAGTAATTCATTCCTTATTAAAAATCCATTACTTTTTCATTATTAAAAATTCATTACTTTATAAACATTCTTCCAATGGATCTGGATCATGATCAGAATTAGTATTATCTTGAACCCGTTGATAAACAAAACAACTTTTGATCCACCGAAATTATATATGGGCGAGCGCTAACTCACAAACACATACGAACGAACAAAAACTTGAATCCAGAAAAATTTGGAGAAAGAGATGTGCAGATCTCAAACCTAGAGAGAGATAAAGAGGATGAGAGAGTAAAAATTAATATTATAAGGGGTAATTATAAAACCGTTAGATTTAATTATAATCTAACGGTGATGAGATTAATTGTAAGGTGGTAAACTTACCTAATAATAAATATAATCGTCCCCATTTTTTATTATATTTTTATATCTTACAATTCTCTACGATTCAGAACACACTATCCAAAAAAAACTAGTCAAACGATACATAATACCTATTGTGATGGAAGAACCTTGCTTCTTCTGAGAGCTCTATATTAGACAATTCATCCATATTTAATGCTCATGTAAAAATTAGATTTCTTCAAAACCTTTCATTGCCACATTCACGAATTTGAGACAAGGTTGAAAGTTAAGCAATGACAAAAAACAAATAATAACATAAAGTCAAACAAATTTTGTAGTTCAACAATACTATTGTGCATTTTTTTATTTTTTTTGGTGAAATACTATTGTGCATTTTGGTCGGCCTTGGAGAGGAAATAGAAGAGAATCCTAGCAAAGAGTAGCTGAGGCGAAGGTAATTGGATTGAGGTTGATTTGCGATTGAAATATTACGGCAATATTGGTTCTAAAAATAGGTTTTTGTTTTTTAGAAAGAAAAAAACAAAAAAAATCGTTTCATAACACTTGTTTTGTAAAAAAAAAAATTGTAACTATTTTTTGTTTTTGTTTTTAGAATCAAATTTAGAAAACATGTTATAATTATTTTTATTTTGTATTTTGACTTCTAACTTTCAAAACGAAAATATAAAAACTTATGAAACACTTATTTTCATTATTATTCTACAAAACAATTTTAAAAAAGAAAAAAAAAATCAAAACACAATCGAACAAACCCATATTTTTAATAACTAACTTAATCCTATCAGGTTTTACCATGCTCCTCGAAGCTTAATAAATTTATCTTATAATAATTTGATAAAAAAGGACAAACTGGATAATTTTATCCTATATAACGTTAGACGAAACACGTAATAAAAATATGGCATATAATATAAACTTAGACTGTTAATCTTTACACTATGTACCAAGTACGGCCAAAACGAAAAATAATCATGGCCAATGACTTATTATTTATCCAAATTGAAAACAGTGTCAAATCCTGCTCATTTGTAAGTTGGTAGGTCAAAAAGATTAATTTATCATATATTTACATATTAAAAAATTAACAAATATTACAACATTCAATTAAAAAAAATCTTCTGTAATTCATAATTATCTTAAATATCATTGAAATAGGACGTAAAACTTATAGATATAAAAAAAACTAAGATTACCAATATATATATATATATATATATATATATATATATATATATATATGATCACAAATGAAGTAACTTTTATCTTAAGGTTAGGACAAGCCATCAAGAATTTATAAATTATAATATATAGTTATTACTAATGAAGGTTGAATTAAGTAAGTCGAGTCTCGTTGACAATGATTAATTCACCTTGTAAATAAGTTTGGATTTAGCAATTGAGGAGACATTATATAATAGAAGGGTTCGATCTCCAACATTGCACGTGTGATGAAAATCAATGTAAGAATCCGAGCAATGATTTGTCTTTCATCTCCTAAAGCGTAGACGCTAACACACGGACGCGAATATAGTTATTCAAATATATGTAAAATAAATAAATAAAAAGAGATACGTATATCACACACGAGTCTAAAAAGGTGAAATAAAATCATAAAATACAAAAAAAACAAAAAAAAGTTAAACCAGGTTTGTTCACTTTTGTGACTCACAACACAAGTCATAAATCACTTTACTTTAACAACTCGTTATAGTATATAATCTTACTGCATTATTTTCTTTGGAACCGATATTCCGATTGTACTCTACATTTTAAGAGGGTCGTATCGGTTTTATTTTGTATTTTTGTTGGTAGTGTCGTGTCAGTATTAGTGGAATCTTGATTAGTATGGTATCCTCTATTACACAACATGTTATATTTTGAATTTTCAGTTTTTCAGTAGCTTTGATTAAGGATGGGCATGCGTCGAGTCGAGATAGCTTTTTAAAAAAATTGAATCGAATTAGTTTAAATGATTTGGTTTGAAAATGGTTCGCTTCGAGAGTGGTTTAGTTCAGTTCGAAACGGTTCGGTTCGGATTAACCCTATTTTGAAAAAAAAATTTAAATTTAAAAATAAAGTTATAAAAATTAATTTAGTTCGATTTGAAAATGGTTCGATTCAATTTGGAAACGATTCGATTCGGTTCATGAATTAGTTCTTAAAAAATAAACTGATTTTTAAAAATCAATTATTTTAAAAACGATTCAATTTGATTTAATTTTTTTATTATTTTGCATACCCCTAACTTTGATTTCGCTGCCAACCAAACAGACATAAGAATCTCTTATTTGCTTTTCTATTTTTTATATATAACAAAAAAAAACACAACGGGATCTTCCGCGGGACCCCAAAATTAGAAGCCCAATATATTAGTGATTTACGTTTGGGATGGATCAGGTATATTGAATAGACGATGATGAAGCCCATACCAAGTGGGACCCCTGGAATCACAGGTCATTGACGAGTGGGACCTCGGGCAGCTACCGTATTCGAATTCATTGCTACTTTCTACCGAGCACGTATATGTAATTATGTATTTGTGTGGTTTTTCCTTGCTATATTATATTTAGAGAAATAATTATTTTATGTTGTATAAGATAATTAATTTATATAATAGAGACAATTTATTGGGTTTATTACTTAAAAAAAAAGGATTAGCATTGATATTGATGTATGTATAGGAAGCAATTTTTATCTCCTATAAAAACATTATACTATTTTTTATAATGCATGTTTTTATTTATTTATTATTATTAGACTTTAATGTTTCTACAGTGATATAGATAAATTATCTACATTTACTTTCAAAGCGATGTCGTTTTGGATTAAAAAAGTATAATGAGAAAGACTATTATAAGTCTAAAATAAATCATAATTATAAAAATATCTTAATTTCTGCTATAAAATGACGTCATTTTGAATTCAATGTAAATAACTTATTAAAAAACAAATCCTTATAATTATCATTAGCGTTAACTATTATGTGTTGACAAATAATTAAATTAGGCGGTTAAGTCATCATTTATAAGAAGGAGGACTATCTAATGAGTGATGAACTTTAATTACTGTGAAGGCATTTGTTATTTGTTAGGAAAAAATATTTTTCTTCTGGAATCATGATTTTTAGAAATAGGTTGAGCCAAAATATTATGGAAAATGTTGATTCAAATCTCTTGATTATATATTTGGTTAATTATTAAATATTATTAGGAATATGATGCGATTTTATAAATCTCTCTCGATAGTGAGAATTAATGGTATTTGATCCTTTTGGGAACATAAGTTGCATTGTCTCTTTTTATTCGTAATTCTCCCTTGATAATATTTTTACAATCTACAGTACTTTCTTTTTGGTAAAGTTAAAGTTGTGAGTTGAGTTTTTTTATTTATATTTATACTATTTTAATAATATAATTAATGGAAATTTATATTACACTGGCATAAAAAAATATGTTTTATTTTTAATTCATAAGTCTCACTTTATTCATCTCATAACATAAGATAATTTTTTTCGTACACTACGTAACAAAAGTAAAGTCCATATAATAGATGGATTTTATTAATCTTATGTTAAAGAGTCAAATTATCTCATATTATAAAGATAAATTTATGAATTCCATGAAACAAAAAAAAAATGTGTAAGACAAAAAGTTATCAGATATAACATAGATTTTCCCATAATAAATAAAGTGTCTCTCTATCTTTCTGTGTGGTGTTGTGACTTATTTTTTATCAGACGTGCTTATAAGTTTTAAGTCCGTAGCAATCAATGCAGAGGCCACTTAGTTCTTGTTTTAACTTTTAAGCCCTATTTTTGTTCTGAGGAGGAAGAGGCAGAGCATAGTCACCGTCGATAGAGTAACCGGTGATGTACGTCACGATACATGTTTGTTCCTTTGTTATATGAGTTGCGCACCAGTTGATTAGGTCTATTTGGAAGCCTCACGCTTTTTAATTCTTTATTGCAATTTGTAATACATAATTACATATAGTAATCTAAAATTTGATGATTATTTAGTATAAATTTGTATTACTGTTCTTTTGATTGTTGTCCATGTTGTGCTTGACAATATTATGTACCAACTAAAATCCTTTATTGTTTGAATCTGAGTGTTTTTCAGCATGAGCATTCATACCTAAACAAGTGACACACTTGCTCTCATCTTGAAGAATTTGAGCTTCCAATCAATCAGTGTTTTCCCCATTTTGATTTGTTGTTAACGTAACTTAGCAAAAGCAACTGAGTTAGGGTTTCTGCCATGTCTGATTTTTTCACCTCGACCCACCGAGCTAAGTGGATCTTCTCTCTTCAACAGCTGGTACTTGTTTCGTTTTTTATCTTTTCCATTCATTTCAATTCATGATTCATAATCAGTTTTGCTCTTCCACTAATAAAGGCTGATCTAACTAACTTTTCTGCGTAAGTTCATATGCTTTCTTTAAAGCAAAGAATTTCTAATTTTTAAGATGTAAGCACAGCTCTTTCCTAAATTTCAATGTAGGTTGGGGAGACAATTGTAATTTATCAGATGTTACAATTTACATTTTCCATGTAATTGGTGCACAAGAGAGGCTTCGAGGAAATTCTATTTTTTTTTTCTTATATTATTCATACAATTTACTGTTTTCGTTTGTCTTATATCTATTTCTGTTTTAGGTTGAGAAATATGGAGCTGCTAATCAGAGAGCCAAAGAAATTCTAGATAAGGTACGCAGACTGTTCTAATTTACTACTTCCCCTTTCCCCTGCCTTATAAATATCTTTGTAAATTGATGAGAGTTCCAAACATATTTGTTGTTGTTTCTTGGACAATGTAGCCTTTTGGGAGACTGCTTTTCTCTTATTCCTTACAGTTACAGACGTAATATTTCATGGTATCATTTGAAAGTTTATTATCCAGTCGCTGATGACTATTTTTTATTTTTTTTTAAAAGAGTGGAGCAACTCTAATGGAAGTAGATGTTGATGGGTCGTTGTCATATCCTGAAGCCCAGATGACCGCAAAGGATAATGGTAATTTATTTCTGGAAATTTGACTCATTTTTTGCTCAATGTGTAGATGGCATTCTGTCTTTGAAGTTTTTAATTGCTTTGAAACTATTTCATAATGTTTTTGTTCCCCTTGATTGTTTATGTGAATTTCTATTTTCTACTGTTCACAAGGGTAGTATTTTATGTCAGCTGAAAAGCATTCTCGGACAAAACCTCTTAGTATTGAAGAAGAACAATGCATAAGGGTATTTTATGAAAACAAGCTACAAGAAGTATGTAACAATTTTCACTTCCCTCATAAGATCCAGGTATGGAAGCTCTTCTCCAGATATTGGAAATGTGATTGTGAAGCAGTCTGTGTTAATGAAATAAAATTGGCCACATATTTTTTCTGTAGTCAATCTTTTGAAATAGTTTATGATATGCAGGCAGCTGCCCTCATCTATTTTAAAAGGTTCTACTTGCAATGGTCGGTGATGGAACATCAACCAAAAAATATAATGTAAGATTTACTTTAGTCCATATGAGGACCTCTGGACTAAGGATCTATCTATGACACTCGTATTATTTATTTAATTATTTTTGGCAATATTAAGTAGAATTGGAACCCATTAGTCATTATAGTGAATTCATACTCATTTTATTAATTTATTTGAAAATGTTGAAATTGGTTAGGATGATTGTTCCTGATGTACTGCTTGCCAGATGGACTGGTCATCAGATTTTTCTTTTGATTGATCTTTCTATCCTTTTGCATCTTTCTAATGGCACATAAGACTGATTCCTTATTTTTATAATATTGTAAGATTGACTAAAGTGAGCAAGCTTAGAGCAGTGGTGAAGTTATTCCTTTGTGACTTAAATGTCACGGGCTCGTATTTGGAAACAGCCTCTTTGTAAATATGCAAGAGTAAGGTTGAATACAAATATTGTCCTCTCCTCTATCCTCGCTAGTCGGGGTTTAATGAGGAGTGATTTATTGTTTGATTGTTTACCTGTGTGTCTGTGTCGCTGTCATATACTTCATCAAAGTCAGTGTTCAATTTGTATGAATAATTTATTTATTATTTTTTGAATTTTTTATTTACTTGTTAGTTTCTCAGTAATTCATATTGAATTTTTTATTTACTTGTTAGTTTCTCAGTAACTCATATTGAATTTTTTGCACAGGTTGACCTGCATATATGCTGCTTGTAAGATAGAAGAAAATCATGTATCAGCTGAGGAGCTTGGTAAGGGGATTTCACAGGATCATCAAATGATTCTCAATAATGAGATGATAGTTTATCAGGCATGGATAGGCATCATGTATCAAATTCATCTATGTCTTACTTTTGTTTTTTGTTCATCGATGACATTAAGCCCTTGTTTTGCAGAGTTTGGAATTTGATCTTATTGTTTATGCACCATATCGCTCTGTTGAAGGTTTTATAAATGATATGGAGGTTTGTCTGGTTGGCCATTGAGTGGAATTTACAAATATGTTTTAGTTTTTTAAAATTATTTTTACATCACAAAGTAAATCTTCAGCCTTCTCTCTCTTTCTTTTGTCTTAGTAATTATGCAACTTGTTGATTTTATTTTATGATGGAAATTGTGACTATCGGCATTGACAGGAATTTTGTAATGCTGGTGATGACCAGCTTCAAATGCTCAAGGTACTAGTCCAATTGTCCAACATAATTATTCTCTTGCTGTGGCCATGAGTAGATGAACTTTTTTGGCTTATTATTTCATATATAAGGTTTCTCTGGTACCTCTCTCTCTCTCTCTCTCTCTCTCTCTCTTGTGACAATTAGTGGTTATTATTTGTCCAGGATTGAGATTGTATACAGTTTTTAAGAATACTGTATTCGATCTCAACCATTAAAATAGTTTCATTCTATAACTAAAAATAATTCTGAACTTTTACAAAAAATAAAATAAAATAATTGTGAACGGAACGGAGAAAAGCTATAAGCATGGTGGAGGGTTAGACCCGTTGTTATTCCTATGTTCCAGATGTCCCTTTTTAGTCCTTTTCCCCTTCATTTCCCCTTTTCTTCTTTTCCCTTTCTTTTTTACTTTTATATATATATATATATATATATATATATATATATTATTACTATTCTATTTATTTATTTTTATTTTTGCTTTTATGTTTCTTTTTTCAACCTTTTTGTATCTTTCATTTGGGTTCATTTACCACCGACCTCAATTAATTTGGGATAAAGGTGTTGATGATGATGTTGAATTGTGAACATAACTAAATAAATTTAAACCATTGAATTGAGAACTGCACAGCATGCAGTTTCTTTCTAGACTGTAGACAATCACGATCCATTTGTCCATGTCTTTAACTTACTTGAAATATAAACACAGCATTTTATTTTTTAAATTTATATTTCAATTTAATGGAATACGTAGCAAAATATTGGCCCTTAATTTGACAAAGGGTATCAAACAATCTCTCTCTCTATAAACACACTATAAGTGGACATACACACATACATATAGTGATTGCTTCCTCTATTCTCTTCTCTTATGGAACAATGCTTTTACCTGTTTAACTGTTGTTCTCCCTAGTTATAAAACAATTCATTTGTGCGTCCTCTTTACTCGGAAATGCTCACTGACTTCCATGAGGTTCAAATAGCTTCCTGTCTGCTGATAATGTTTCTCCTGATATATAGAATTTGCAAGATACAGCAAGATTGGAAGTTGATAAAATGATGCTTACAGATGCACCACTTTTATTTCCTCCTGGGCAGGTATTCTCAGAATAATCTATAAATTTTGAATCTACCTTGTAGCATTGAGTTGTTTTTTGTGACAAGAAGCAGCCAAAAAGATTCCATGTGCTGCCTTATCTTTGTCAAGGATTTTAAAATAGAAAATTTAATCTTTACTAATTAATGATAGTCAATTTATCAGCCAAAAAACAAATAATCCATTTCACAAGTCACAATCTAGGCTATCCCTTAAAAAGGGTTTATTTCTATTTGTGGATCAATGAACCAAATTCTGGAAAGAGTGGTTAACCATTATCTTTTTTATTTTAGTTGTTTCAAAATTGAAAATATGCTTGTCAAGGTTTCCAAAATTGTAAAAAAAATAGAAAAAAATAAAAGAAAACCTATGCTGTACTTCATAATTGCTGATTTGGAATAAAACATCTTCTAATCACTCTAATCTCAATCTTCTAGTTCAGCTTTGTTTCAATCCATTTTGCTTCAAAATCTAAGTTACCTGTTTGTGTCTGATACCGGTCATCCTATGAAAATGTATTCAAGAAAGAAGTATTGGAACATGATGGTTCATGCTGAGTCAACAATAAATCAGTTAGAGAGGGAATATTCCAGAAAAGAGATAGTAGAAGTTAGTTAAGTGAAATTGGCAGGAATATGAAGTATTAGTAGGGAAACATGAAGACAGAGAGAAACCTTAGATCTGAGTGTTCTTGGTTTGGCAGAGGCTAGAGCCTCTCTAACTGCTCTAGAATTATTTTGTTTCTGTCATTTTCCTGTATTTTCTCTTCATTTCCTTTCCATTATCGTTTCATGTAATTCTACTTCTGGGAGTTGTACTGATACACACATTTCTAGAATATCCTCTGTTTCATTATGTTCTTAGGTCTTTGCTTGGTTGATACCTATCAGTGTCTTTTGATGCAGTTGGCTTTGGCAGCTTTGCGGAAATCAAATGCACTCCATAAAGTTCTTGACTTTGATAGGTACTTATTGTTGCTTCCATGTTTCTTTGCATAGTTGATTCTGACCCACCACGCCATTGTTTTTCCTTTTATTGTTACTTGTTACACGAGTAAATATGTAACAAAATGGCCTACCTGGCGTGTGGTCCAATGGTGTATATTCTTTGACCCAAACTAATGTATCTGCTTAGACGTTCACTCTTATGTTGTCGCTTAATTGCAGTTACCTGAGCAGCATTTTTTCCCGTCAGAATTCCATGCATACAATGTCCGAGCTTTTTGATTCACTGAATGAAATTGATTCTTGGGTAATTTTTTCTCATTCTAATATTTGTTGTTAAGAAGGGCCGGCTTGGCTCAGTGGTAAGCATGTTTACCGTGATGTCCAAGGTCCCGGCTTCGACTCGGCCTCTCTGCAAAAGCGGGGGTAAGGCTTGACTCGTATGTCCTTTCCCAAACACTCACGAGTGGGTATTGAACTGGGTCGGCCCTTTAATATTTGTTGTTAAACTCAATGACTGGTGCATAATTCCAAATTAACAATTTGTTTTAGCTGGGACTGTTGTTTTCTTTTGTTTTACATGGACCATTGTGGCCCTGGTTATGTTTGCAGGTTAGAAAATACAAAGTTCCTTCAGAGAAGGAATTGAAGCATATCAACCGGAAACTGAAGTCTTGTTGGGGTCTTAGCTCCCATGATGAGTACTTCCTTTGCCCTTATGTAGAATTGCGTGCTGCCCCTTCATGCTCAACCCCTCTCCCCAAAAAATGTTTTAGAGTGAAAATTTCATGTTATGTAATAATTTTGGATTGCTTTACAGGGGCAAGAAGCGGGAGAAGAAATCAAAGCACAAATCTAAAAAGAGCTCAAATGAAGCACAAAATGTGCCATCTCCTGTCTAACTTTGTATTCCTTTTAGTTGAGTTACTCATCTTCAAAAATTTGGAATCGAATTCTTTTGGTTTCTGTTTGGACATGGAGAATGACGTATTGTCTTAAGTGATAGATCACATATTCCTCATCCTTGATGCAAGAGCGTTAGTGACCAAGGAATCTTTGGAAAACTCCTTCTGTAGGCTTACAAGTGAATCTGATTCAGTGATGTTTGTTACTCCACTTATGTCCGTCGATTGCCGTTTGTATGACTTATTGCTTCAAAAAATATGGTGTTTGAAAATGCCCCAATCCACATTCCATGCATATGGAGTTTTAAATTGCTTCAATATTATGTTGTTGCCAGATATCACTTCTGGAGATGATCAAATATTTCTTTTTAAACTACAGCTTTTTCCCGTATGGTTCCAAGTTACGACAAGTTATCATAGCCAATGTTGTATGTTTCGTATATTTATTTTCCCAAATGAAGCACTGTATAATCTTATTGTGTCCATAGGTTCTTTTTTTCTCGTCTCTTTTAACGATGGATCATCTAATTCTAAGGATTAGGTTTTAATAAATCCATAATTTCTTAATTTGTTCTGTATTTTGATCAAAGTTTAAATGTTGATTCTGTTGTTACCAGTTTTTAACATTGCACTATATTGGTCCACCTGCGACGTTCTTATCCCTTAAATGATATCTTAATATTTCTAGAACTTGCATCTGTCGAGTTTCTTTTTTCTAAGATATATACTTATTTCATTTATACAAAATCTTTCTTGTAAGTTTGATAAAATTATGAAATGTTTCTCCTTAATTCAAAATGGAACCGATATCTTTTATATTAAATCTTGATTAAATATAAAATCAACCTTTTGATAAAGCTGTACTTGCACAATTTGAATGTACCAACACAGCAGTTCAAGTGACTGTATGATAATGATAAATATATTAACGTTAAAAACACCAACATTATCACCTTTATGCCAGATTAATTGGGTATGTAACAATTTTTCTTTAACAGTCACAAAACGAGTTCTTATTATTGTTAGTATTTTTTTCATAAGTAACAGTGGAGTTTGCATAATTACATGGTCAAAGTCATCAAGGCAAGCAATAAGTTTTGATAAGGACTTACAAATGGAGGAATTTTTTTATTTTTTTCATCCAAATGATAGTAATGAGATTTGAATCCATCACTTTACGTAAACTACGAAAATTTTTAGTGCAACAGCCATGTTATAATTATATATTTCAAGAAGCACATAATTATAACATTAAAATTTTATTTTTTCTCTTCTAAAAAATTATGGACTGGTATGGAGAGAAAAAAATAAATAAATATTATAATTATGTACTTATTACAATAGACCATTGCACTGAATACTCAGCGAAACCGTTGTAGTGAAAATGCTCTTCCAGATTATATACATTCCTCACCATTTGCACAAACATCGAGTTCACCTAACCCAACACTTGATCAGTTCAACCGTTGTAAATCTAAAAAAAAACACCACTATTTTTTATGAGTAACGTTACACATTATCGGGCTAGCGGGTTGACCCGCCTCGCCCAACCCATAGCCTTAGCTAATCTTATTCGTTGGCCCAGCCTAAAATCAAACTGGCGTTCGAACAAATACCATAAACAGGACTTAAATCGGGTCAACCCGATCGAGAATGGGCCAGCCTAAGATTCCTCTCGGGTCCTTAAGCCCCTCAGCGAGTGTCACTTCCGTTCCCGCAGTAGAAGTTGGAGTTGGAGTATTCAAAATGGCGTGCCTCGCCGTTCCTCCTCTGCGACCTTCATCAATACTATTACTAACCAAGGTACTTTCTCTCTGTACACATAACCCTAACTTCGTTCAATTTCGTTCCTCTCAAAAGTATAAATGGATTAAAGTAGCTTTATGAGTCTTAAAATGCTTTTTCCATTAGTGTATAAATTATCAACTTTCAACTTCCCACACCGATCAAAATTCTCTTTGTCATGACTTGCCAACAGGGAGGAGTGAATCAATTAGATTTTGCTCTGGCTAGACTTTCAAGCAAAGCAACAGTTAGTGCAGGTTTTTCCTTCTAAATTACCCTGCACTTCTGAGTTAGAAAACATAATTTAAAGAGCTTTTCACTCTTTCTGCATTATAACTGTTTTATAACTAACTTTGATTTTAGTCTTAATGTCTTTACTTAGCTTAGCTATTTAACTCTACGGTGCTCATGGTAGCTTATTACACTAACACAAACTCACTCCCAGGATCTTGGAATATTTTCCCTTGTAATTAACAGAATGCGAAAGTATCATGTAGCATTAATTAATATAACAAATTTAAGCTTGATCATGTTGGCTTCTTGGAAGTGAATCGCTGTTAGGGTGGAACTGCTAAAGCCATTTACTGGTTAGGTTGGATTAGAGTTTTGAATCTGCTTCTTAATTTTGGGACATACTTTTAGATGTGCACTGAAAAGAAATGTCTGTAGAAGGTGTTATAAGTTTCCAGTTTATTGTAGGGAGGTCATCCATGAGCAAGAAGATCATTGTTGTTAAAATCTCGATTTATCACTATGATTATACGTTTTTATGATTTTTTTTTTTCATCAAAACGATTTTACGAATATTCCAAACGCTTTTACAATTTTCTACGATTTTTTAATCCCCTTCCGATTTTACTTAAGATCTCGATTGAAGAAGATGAATAATTGAATATAAGAAGATGATAAAAAGAAAAGCCATATCTTGTGGGGAAAAAAAAATAAAAATTCTATGTAATATAAAATTTTACAATGTTCTAAGCTGCAGGCTGGGTTGGAAATTTTTTCTGTGATTTGTTAATTGTGTAAAATTGCTGATGCCTTGGCTGCTTTGGATGGAAATTAACTCCAGATTTCATAATTATCCAGGGTGCATTGACATTATTTTAGGCACGTGTCCTCGTTTCACTTGCTGAGTGTGCTTGTTTTGATTTGGTGAATTATTTTAGGCACTGTGTCCTCAACTCCTCATCTGTATTTGACCAAGATTAAACCTGGTGAAAGAATTGTCTTGGTGGAGTTAATTTTCCCTTCTAGATTTCTCTTGTCCTCTGTCACCCCCTTCTTCCATTTGGATATTATATATATATATATATATATATATATATATATATCATGAAACAGGCATAGTAAGATGCTGTAATGAATATGAGAAATTATAAAGCAAAAATGAAAGCAAAATAGTCTTATCATGTCGGCTACACTACATACACATCACCATGTGTGTGGGCCCGCGTCATGCATATGTTTATCATGCATATGTTTGTGCTAGCTTCAATTTCAACTTCAACTTGAGGATTCAGATTTCATACATAGGTATATTTTGGAAGTTATATGGAAGGCAGAATTTGTGGCAGTGTTTTGAATACTTGCATGATGCATCATGTTTGTGCTTAGGCTTTTTAATCTGACAGTATATGTCATATTTGCAGCTCAAAAGATTATTGGATCTTGCAGTTCAAAAAAACACATCTTATCCTTGAAAGGAAGCTGTCGATGTTGCTTGATGTCATGCGCAAGATTTCTTCATGAAACTTCCTCAAATAA
Organism: Gastrolobium villosum; assembly: GCA_032173675.1. Taxonomy (NCBI): domain Eukaryota; kingdom Viridiplantae; phylum Streptophyta; class Magnoliopsida; order Fabales; family Fabaceae; genus Gastrolobium; species Gastrolobium villosum. The sequence continues at coordinate 157,434 of JAVKPL010004865.1, read as the reverse complement.
AGGAAGCTGTCAACATTGCACTGAAATAGTTATATTTGGGTATTGGGTGGGACCTGATGCTGATGATGGGTGGGGATTTGTGGAAGCTGTAATTAATCAAATGACTTGATCTTGTTTGTTTTTAGATAAGAGTTGATTTTGCTTGATGTATATCAAAGATGTAAGTGGCAGTGTGGCTCTCGGTAAGCTGACCACAGTTTCTATTTCTCAAAGGCTCCATAAACTAACCAGTCTTTTTGAAATTTTGAGAGTATCATGTGTAAACAGATACTGGAGAGGCATATCTGTTATTGAAAGAGTTAGTGAAGGCTTGATAGATGGGTTTTGCTGGGTGTGCCCGTTTTGATCTGTGAATTATTTTAGGTACCGTGTCCGCATCTGTAATTGACCAAGATTAAACTCGGTGAAAGCATTTTCTTGTCTTCCGGATTGGCTGCTGAAGTTGACTGAACTTGAACCTAGTGAAAGTACTAATAATAGTAGTTGTAAGAGATATATAAAATGATTAATATAACCTCGTTAAACAATTTAAGTTTTTTTTTTTTTTCTTTATAACAACAATTAAGTTTTTTGGTTGAATTGGTTCTTTACATTGTATCATATCGGTGTCATGAGTTTGATCATTATTGCCCTCCATTTAATTAATAATAATGTCTTTAATATATAAGTATCCTTCCTTAAGTTTCCTTGTTAAAAAACCCTGAACTTTTTCTGTTACACAACCTTAGACCCAATTGCGTACCATTACTTTGTAAGATAACTTACTCTGAAAATTTTGTGGGTTAGACCTGTAAGAAAAAAAATATGAACAAATGATAAACAATATTTTTTGAACGATGATTCAATTCATAATAATTTTGATAATATATTAAAAATATACAAGAAAAAGCCGTTCAAAGAGATTAAAGGGAAAAAAAAATCTCACCTCAGAGAAAATCAAATATGTAAAAAAGATGAAATTGTAAAATAAGGAAAGAATTGAATAAAAAAAAAGGATTAAACCATAAATAAAATAATCTAATATGAAAGAATGAAAAGCATCTAAGAAAATTTAATAGTATAAACCATTTATATTTAAAACATGGGGAAAATATTTTTGCAGTTAATGCAGATAAGTTATCTGCATTTTTTCACCAAAAAAAAAGTTATATGCATTTATTCCCAAAACGACATCGTTTTGGTATTGAAATCTTAAGAATTTATAAACATAAAGACTATTATAACTCTGAAACAAATTAAAATTACAAACACACAATAATTTCTGTCCCAAAATGACGTCTTATTGAGCTTACTGCAGATAACTTATTATCTGCGGTAACTGCAGAAAAAGCGAACCCTTAAAACATATCAAAAACATAATCACTCAAAGTAAATGAAAAAAAAAAGCAAAACAAAAACTTGTCGCAGAGAAAGAAGATAAGAGAACAGAAAATATGAAAATCTAAATCAAATAAAGTTGAATTAATCTCAAATGAAAAAATAAACCGTAAATAAAATAACGCATCGCGAATAAAATAAAATAAATTCAGTGTGAATATTTATAATCTAAAATTTGAAAACTTTGAATCAATATAGTAAATTGAAATTATTAAATAAAATTTCTATATAAATTACTATACTTTTTGAATTAGTTGATTATTTAATTGTAATTGATTTAAATAATTGTTCTAATATAATTTCTACATTTGATTAATTACATAGGGACGAGATAATTATTATATATTTATTGAATTTGTTTGAATGAATTGTAATTAATATTATATTAATTAATTTAATTAAGTTATTTCTGATGGTCAAATACCAAAAAAATATATATGAAAGATTTATAACTTATTATATGAGCATGGAGAAAAAAGATATTTGGAAATGAGACATAATATCGAAATACATCCATAACCTTTGTTTTATTTAATGTATTAGATTGAATAATAAAAAATGTTAATTTTTAAAATAAAAAAGTCGTGCGATAAAATCGCTAACCGTTGTATGGACGGAAATCAACGGTTAAGATGAGGAGTAAGACTTATAAGTCTTACTAGATTACAATTTCATCCAACGAAAGGAGATTTACGATATAAAATAAATTCTTTTACCCTTCTCTCTCCCACTACCTCTCACTTTTTCTCTCTCCTCCGCTTTCTCTTTCTTCAATGGCGCTTCAACATAAAAAAAAGTGTAAACTTTTTTCTCAATTCAACCAACCCAGCCATTGTTATGAGCTTTTACATAGAAAATTAAAATGAGGTGTTAAGAAGAAATAAACTCAAATGCCTTATGTTATGAAATCAGGTAGGTTTGTTGTTGGGCGTAACATGGAGAGAACAGAGATCATTTCCCCACTTCAAGGTGCAACAACAAGATAAGTAAAAGGAGATAAGTTGATTCATTTCAAACTTCAACAGCAAAATTATACTCTCCCAGCAAAATTATCATGCCATTAATCATTGCATGGATTTAGATTCAAATAAAAATTCATGTTGTAAATTACACAAATCGATATAGAGAAAGGGGAAGAGAGAGAAAGAGTGTGGGAGGCAGTGAGGAGAAAGAAAGTGGGAAATGATTTATTTTATTCTGCAAATCTTCACCGTTGGATGAGATTGTAATTTAACAATGTTGAGAAAGATAGGCAAAATAAGAGTAGACAGAATAACCTATCCCTATATATATTAATAGGGATTAATCATAACCATTCAAAGGTGAATCAATTAATATAAGAAAATAAATAAACAACACGAACTAGTTTTTGGGTGGACGAAGATAAATATATCTCAAGCTGCTTGAGAGATATTCTCTCTTTATATGTATATATATATATATATATATATATAGGTTTTATAAGAGTTATGTTGTAGGAAGAGTGATTGTGTTATGTTATAGAGACTCGTTTTGCGTGCCGGATTTTTTTTTGCTGCGGGCCCCACAAGATATTGTGTGTGTAGGAAATTTCATAAAGTCATGTTGAATGAGAGATGATAAACCCTATATATATATATATATATATATATATATATATATATATATATATATATATATATATAGAAAAACTATTTTCATGTTACATGAGGTAAGTTTTTCTTCCTACATACGCTTCGATAACCGTGCAACCTTTTCTTTTTCTTTATTTTTTATTTTTTATGGTGGGCTTTATTACTATCCGTCTATAACATAAGATTCATTCTCTTATGCAACATGAGACTAGATAAATCGAATATAGTAAAATATTTTCTCATGTTATAGGAGAGTTGTTATCTCCTATCGGTGACCCTTCAATTTTTGTGCATCATTTTTTTTTTACTAGATGTGAGTCTCATATAAGATATGTCTATAGCATGAGATATCTATCTCCTACTACCCATAGTACATAGTTATAATATTTTTGAAAAGAGAAAAAAATCATGTAGTACTACCCGTAATATATAATTAAATTTCTAAAGATAGAGAAAATACACTATGTACCACTCGTAGTATATATAGTGTATAGTGTAATTGCATCAATTCTTAGGTGCAGCCAATCTACATCCACTTAACCCACACACACATATATATATATATGAGAAAAATATTTCTCAAGTTACTTGACATATATTTATATCCGGTCAGTCCAAAATTATGCCATTCTGCTATGAAGCACCGACACTTCAAAAATCCTGACGTGTCGTGTCCGACACTTCCCGACACTCTCGGACACTCCGACACTCCCCGACACTCCAACATGCATTATAGAAATTAAAAAAAGGTTCAAAGATTGCGTTACGTTGAGTTTTTATGTCCAACTATTGGATTTGTTGGATTACGATTACCATTTTATTAAGTTTAATATAAATATATGAGATATCTTATGTTTCTTTGCCAAATTTATGAATATTATAATTTGAGATTCATTTTTTTGTTAAATTATTTAATACTAAATATAAGATAACTACATAAACTAAAAATATTATTTAATATCAAAACGTGTCCTAACGTGTCGAAATCTAACATTTTTTAGAATTAACGTGTCAGAGTGTCGTGTCGTATCGTGTCACGTGTCCCGTGTCGGTATCGGTGCTACATAGCCATTCTGTTTATTTATTTTCTTGTATTTAATTGATTTACTTTTGAATGGTTATAATTCCCATTTTCTCTCTCTTCATTTATCATAATTGATCAATATTTGTACGGTTATAGTTTAGTAGACGGAGATAAAGTTATCTTAAACAACTTGAGAATCGATAAGATATATATATATATATATATATATATATATATATATGACTTATGATTATTTTACACCAGTGTAAGTTACACTCTTAATCTTGTCCGTTAATTCCACTTATATATAAGGGTTCAATTTTTTTAGTAATGTGAGCCATTAGATACAAATGGATAAACCTTCAAAAAAAAAAAAAAAAAAAAAAAAGATACAAATGGATCAATGATCAAGATTAAGTGTAAGATTTCTAACTCTTACACCGGTGTAAAAATATCTTGCCCCTATATATATATATATATGTGTGGCAAAAAAATTAATTTATTGCTTTTTTAATAAAAAATTATTAAAAAATAATCGTTTTGAAGTTAATTACGAAAATATAGCAGTCAAACACGCCCATATGGGACGTGTTCCAGTGGAGAGAAACACGCCCACATGGGACATGTTCCAATGGAGAGAAACACGCCCATGTGGAGCGTGATCTAAGCGTGAGACACGCCCACATGGGGCGTGACTAGGTTGGAGAGAGACACGCCTACATTTGGGCATGACCGAGGAGAGACACGCCCAATTTGGGCGTGACCGATGAGAGAGACACGCCCCAATTGGGGCGTGTTTCACCAGGTGCTGCCACGTGGCACAAAAGTCAACATTTTGATCGTAAAACTTTGGAAGTCCATAACTTTTGACTCGGGTGTCGGAATTAGGTAATATTTTTTTTTGATTCCACGTAACTTTTCGAGATTTACGTAATGACATCTCATTTGACATATTTTGTCTCTCACAAAAAAAGATTGTTTACAACAATGATACCATAAGAACGTTTAAACCCAAATTAATAAACAGAAAATCACTATTATGATTAAAACATTCATAGTAAAGATCCTTATGATTTTGGTAAAAATACATCAAAACGACATAGGTTTATTAAAAATGACATAATTTTATAATCACGAACAAAAACTTAAAAATCAAAATAAAACGAAAAGCACTCACTTAACTTTTTAATAAGAATCTTTATTATGAATGTTTCTAATCATAACAATGATTTTCTGCTTATTAATTTGAGTTTAAACGTTCTTATGGTATCATTATTGTAAATTCAATTTTTTTGCGAGAGACAAAATATGTCAAATGAGGTGTCATTACGTAGATCTCGAAAAGTTATGTGGAATAAAAAAAAACATTACCTAATTCGGACACCCGAGTCAGAAGTTATGGACTTCAAAGTTTCATGGTCAAACTGTTGACTTTTGTGCCACGTGGCAGCATCTGGTGAAACACGCCCCCAATGGGGCGTGTCTCTCTCTTCGGTCACGCCCACATTGGGCGTGTCTCTCTCCAACCAGTCATGCCCCCGTAAGGCGTGTTTGACTGCTATATTTTCGTAATTAATTTCAAAACGACTAATTTTTCGTAATTTTTTATTTTTAAAAAACAATAAATTAATTTTTTGCCATATATATATATAGCTGCTTTTCGTATTGTATTGTTATGATTTTTCACATTCAATGCTTTTCCCTTTTGTATGGTTATAATTCCACACATTTAATATTTTTATGGGGTAGGATCCTTTTGATATCGATGTCAATTTTAAAGTTTGACACCTCTTTTAAGAGCCATTAAATCAAAAAGTCCGACGACTCTGATTTATAAATATGTGGCACCATTGATCTTTTTTTATGTAACGGCTCTAAGATAAGGTGTGAAACATTAAATTTGACACCGGTATATATATATATATATATATATATATATATATATATATATATATATATATATAGGGAAAATGATTTGTAATGTGACTGTATATAAGCGTTGATGCAGTCACCTAAAAACTACGTCGTTTTGGGTGGGATAAAGGAAGTTCGCATTTAAAATTAATTGTAGAAAATAAAAATATTATATTTACTTCCAACTTTGTATGGTTATGATTTCCCATATTTAATGTTTTACATTTATTTCCACCTTTGTATGGTTATTATTCCCCATATTTAATGTTTTTACATTATAAAATGACGTAGTTTTATATGACTGCACCAATCCTTAGGTGCAGTCACTTTACATCTGCTAAACCCTATATATATATATATATATATATATAATTTTAACTGTTACTGTACAGTACTGTTAAGTTAAAGCTTTTAGTGGATCCTCTACAGTACTGTTACTGTACAGTGAATTTGAGGGTTTGAAACATATCATTGATGCACGTTGACTCCTAGCTCAGCGAACAGATGAATCGTAACAAATATGTTTATATAATCCATACTTTTATACAAGTTGCCTTTTCTTTTTTTGGATCCTGATGAGCTTCTTCGTGCTGTGGCATAGGAGGAACACAAGCAGGTGAATCTTGTCGAAATCTTCCCCTCCTTCTATATATTAATCTTCTATTTCTGTAAGTTTCAGTAATCTCTTCGCTCTTTTTTACTTTTACATTGTAACAATTGAGCTTGAGAGTTTAGTCATGGCAACACCTTAGATTTCACGTTTTTGTTCGATTTTATCTATTTTATTTCAGTGCTCAATTATCCTACATGCTTAATTCTAATTTCTTTAATGAATCTTAAGATTCTAGCTAGGATCAGACCAAAGAGTGGAAGTGGATCTAAAATTGCATTTCAGCATGTTATATTCTGAAAACATAGGCTAATTAGAAGAATACAGCAAAACATAGGGTTACCAGTTTTGAACTATTTGCTTCATTTTTTAAGTATATAGCAAAACATAGGCTTCCTTTTCCCTCTATTAACTCTCACCCAAACATATAGGCTAATTAGGAGAATACCTGGATTCAGAAACTTGAATTAATAATTCTTAAGAGAATTAAGCAATTAATTAAGTTCAATATATATTACCAGATTAATTAGTGAATAAAAAAGTTATATTTATAATTCACTACTATTTGGCTAATTTCTATGCCTTCTGTAATGCTTCCATCTATTATTCCTATGTTTATGTCACTGACTTTCTGGCAGCCTCTTTTTTTATCGTTAAAACCTGGTCTTCATGTTCTTTTTGGAGGGTCTCCTTTTGAATGGCTAGCATTTGTTTGTCTAGGTTTATCTGTGTTATACTTTTCCACTTGCTATTCTGTCGCAACCTATAAACAATGAAATTATTTGAATTGAATAATTAATGTCATATTTGGATATATATCGCTTTAGTTTCTTGACTGGAATTCTTAAATTTTTATAGTAAAAACTAGTAGTCCTATTTATAATAATAATATGCATTTTGTGCCTAATGATTCCTCGTCATCGTCTAACTACAAGGTGACCGGAGGAGGTTGAATGGGGATATCTCCAGTTTCATACCCAAAAAAAAAAAAAAAGGTAAAAAGGAAAGAAAGAACACAAAATAGTCACTTCTACTCAGAGTAGGACTTTGAAGTTTAATAATTTGGGTGCTGAGCTTCTCTTTCTCTATTTTTTGCATTTATATTCAACTTCCTTTATATGGAAACTAAATTAATATCTTGTCTTTTAATCTGATTGAACCTGGTTATATATGTGTATATCAGCAACATAGTTATTATTGTTAACTTTGATTGGTTTTCTGTGTTAGTTTCCAATCAGCAAAGGCAAGGTTACTCAAGTTTACTTCTGTCAAACCTCAAGCACCATAGACATATGATAATGATTACTGGGCAGGCATATGATATATACAAAATAAACACACTGGGGGTAACTCATCCCCTCTATGGAATGCTCTTTATAAACTAATTCAAAAAAATCATTACACTATACCGAAGCTTAAGATATAGAAGTAAAAAAAAAAAAATTGTGATTTAAAGTTATGGCCAACTTATTAACTGTTCCAAAAACTTAATCATAAAACACATAACTGAACTTTAGTTAAACAAGTGATGTTGATAATGACATCACACAGCTGGTTAATTAACTTTATATTGCCAAAAGGGGAGGGGTGGAAAAACCTAACTAGCAAGGCATGAATAATATATGGATTTCAATTTGGTGGGTTTGTATTTTATATTCAGCTTGTTCTATATATGAATATCTGAAAGAGTGAAAGACATCTGTTTTGATAATTAATTACTGTTCATAAACAAATTTCAATCAGCAATATGAACAATCAGATCGTGAAAAAGAGACTCGTCACAAATTCATTTTCATAGATGGAAGAAGATGATCAATAGAAGAGAAGTAACATTCTGAGTTATGCTTGAGACACCATTTTGGGGATGAAGAAATATAAGCAGTTTGACAGATCCAACATTAATTACCCTCTTAATTATAGAAACATAACTCGTGCATTTGAGAAGCTTTTAGCTTGAAATTTTGGTGTAAAACTAACATGTGCTGATGAAGTAATTATAACAAGTTACAACTTCAAATTTTCAGAGTTCCTGCATGGAACAGTGCTAGCTACCACATCCACAGGCACAGGCATTCACTAAATTCCATGGAATATTAAATTTGAAGGGCGAACAGTTATCAATAACAAGAAGATTGCAGTCTAGGGAATGTGCTCCAATTTCATATTAGAATATGCACTCAACTTTTTGTGTTGAGGTTCTGCAACTTATATGGACTACAACCCATGATCCTTTGCCTATGTCCTGAAAAAAAGGCACATATAACGCGATTTGCCATATTGGTTAAATATTGCCACTATCCATTCCCTCAAAAGGAATGCTATGCTATACGTACAAGCAGTTTATGAATCTCGATGCCGCAATTTCATGGTCGGAGCCAATGGGAACAGTGTTTCGATCAACTGTGCAAATTACCCCATGATTCATACTCTCAGTTACAAATTTTAATGTGTGCAGTTATTGTATCAAGAAATTAAACCTTAACTTAGTGCTGCAACTGATGGTACTAGTACATAAACCTAGTATTGTGATTCACTGTTTTCAAAGTAATATGGTCAACAACATCATTGCATTGGCTTAGATGGTCCAAAAGTTTTATGGTTTTTGAAGTTTTTATCTCTTTGATTTAATTAGTGTCAGATTTTATAATTAATATCACAATCTCCCTCTTCAGTTAGTGGTGGAAGAAACTTGTTCTGTCACAGACCTCAGAACTCATATATCTTTGCTAGTATATATATGCATGTGTGTGTGTGTGTGTGTGTGTGTCAGAGAGGAGATATATATATAGAGAGAGTGTATAAACTATAATAAGGTATAATAGTTGAGAAGTGGTCCCAAGAGTTTGTGGAAATCTCAGGTGTGCTGAAAACCCTAATTCTGACAGAAGTTCAGATTATTGAGTAAAACTTTGCTGTCAACTTTAATGGGGACGATGACCTAATTGTTCATTTGAAAATGTAGTAGAATGCAGGCATGCTTGAGATATGATTCGATTTTCACGGTTAATTATGCACATGTAAAGCAACGAGATTGTGGTCCCCAATTCTAGGGTTAGAAAACCAAAACCTAGTACATGTATATATGCTAGTTTATTATTCCATGGCCTCTTATTTTTACTGGCTAATAATATTCTTGTATTTTGGTTACAAATTGATGGTTATCTGCTGTTAAACCCTGACAGAGGAAATGGCTATATTAACTGCATGATTTGTAATTAGTTAAGGAGAAAATGAGAGGTCATAACTCATAAGCATAATTGAACTCATCAATTAACTTTTTCTTTCTTTATTAATTAGATGTATGTTTTAACTGAGGGAAGAAGGCTTGGCCATAAGGACACTAAGAACTGATTAACTCCTAAACTAAATATGTTAATTGGAATATTGATCTTGAGTACCGTTGTATGAATGATTAACTGAAGATATATGAATTGAAGGCACCACCTGATCAATAAGCTAGCGGAGGAAAGCTTTTGAGTGCCAAAATACAAGAAATGAAAACGATATAAAGAACTAAAAAAGATGAGAAGAGAGTTTCATCATGAATTAACTTGTCATTTTATTAATTCAGTTCAAAACTTTGCAAGATTTGGACTATATCAGCTGGATCTAATAGAAACTAAATTCATTAATCCTATACTAAAATTTCCCTTTTGTCTTGACCATGATAATCATGTGTTTGTTGATCAGGATCACAAGAGATTTTCTTAATAATCTCATGGAAAATTAACCCAGGATTTCAATTCCATGTAAATACCTTGTAGAAAAATTGCATATATATATGCTCAGATGAATGAGATCTATTTTAATAATGAAGTACTGCTACTCGTGTAGAAAATTGAGAGCTACTAATCAATCATCTAGCTCTTAATACCCATAATATACAACAATATTACAGAAGCTCAAGACACTAATTAACTATGTAATTAACACAGAAAGGGAAAGTACCCTTATTTGACCAGATATATATATCTATATAGTTGCAAGTTACCTCACAATATTCAACAAAATAAGAAATCTTCTTCTTCGGTGTTGTTATATGTCATCATCATCACCTTGTTGGATCTTCAGAAAAAAGAAGAATTAAAACTATATATTCAGCCAGCAGGAGAGTTTTCAACCTTGTCATCATGATCATGAGTAACCCTAAACTCAAGTACTGGAGGAGGAGCAAGAATTTCAGTTTCCTTCTCATGTTGGCTACTAGTTTTTGTTGATGATGATGAACCTTCATACTTAAATTCTTTGGTGCTTTCTTCAAGTTTGTTCTGATTCATCTTCTCTCTCTCAGCATGCCTGTATTTATGCAAGTAAAGTCCAATGGCCTCAGCATAGTTGTCAAACCCTAAGGAACTTAAAGCCCAACAGATGTCATCACCATTAACGGTCTTGCGATTCTCCTTGTGACACTTGTCAGATGCCTCGCCAGTCACAAAACTTATGAACTCCGTGACACACTCTTGCATTACTTGTTTCCCTTCTTTGGAGATCTTTGCACTTGAAGGAAGAATTTGTTTCATGATTCGACCCACATTTGCAATTGGCAACGCTCTATCTTGCTCATTATTGTTGTTGTTCTTGTCCATTTCTATAATCAGATGACAAAAAACTATTTTTTTCTCAATTTACATATATCTTATATATGGACAAAGCTTGTTTTTAAATATATAGATTATTATTTGTTGTGTAGAGGTGAATGCTATGTTTTGTGAAACACGATACGAATGTCACATGTAAGAATGCTGGTATGTTCACTGTAACTCAACATATTAATTGATTTAGATCATCTCCTTTAATTTTATAAAAGTATGATAATAAATCATATAATGGTATAAAAAAATTTGCTCTTACATATACAAGAGTACTGATGGATTTTACATGTATAAGTAACAAATAACAATGAGCTTTTTCAATCCAAAAGTAAAAAATTATTTTTCCCTTAAAACATGACTCCATTATTTATTTAAGGAAAATTAGATTATAATATATGGAAAAGTTATACTTATTACCTATTTTTCTTACTACCGTATCTTAACCGTTGATTTCCGTCAATCTAACGGTTATAATTTATTACAAATTTATAATTAATTAATAAATATGACTCCATAAATTATAACCGTTAGATTGACGGAAAGCAACGGTTAAGATTTGGTAGTAAGAGATAGTAAGAAAAATATGTAATAAGTATAACCTATATTACTGGTTGAAGTATTACAACAACCAAATTGCTAAACTTTTAAACTTTTTTTTTTTTTTTTGAAATCATTTTTGGCTAATTTAAGTCAAAATCTCTAACCTCTTTTATGTACATGTACACAACGTATTCTGAAAAAAAAATAGAGACATCATATACAATATAATAGATTGGGAATTTATATTTCTATTTCCTCTCTCCACTAAGAAAAAGAATAATAAAGAAATAAAGCGAATATGAATAGGATTTGGATTCACGAATATGTAATTATTAGGACTAATCAAAGAAAAAAATTCAGAGAATAATTGATACCGGGTACATTATGACATAATTCAATTAGAATCTGCAAAATGAGTTCAAATAATTAGTTTTAAGAAGCATGGAGATATGGTAAAAAAAAAATATATATGATGTTTTTATAACAAAACATCATAATAATTAACTATAATGCATGAATTAATCGTGTTTATCTGTGACTGCAGTTTTCGAGGGGAAATCGAGCCATCTGCTTTCTATTTTGAGCTGGAATAACGCTGAGTAGATTATATAAATCATATATAGTACATCTGCGACAAAACCTAGTTTTGAAAATTTTCAGGTTTAGAACCAAAGGCTTATTAGTTACGGTATCATTGGTCCCCACAGCCATTCCACTTATATCCATACAATATATGTACACGTACTCTAATGCCCTTAATTTAATTATTGGATAATAATATAATCTTATTATTCGTACTAATCACATAATGGAGCGCATTTGTGCGTTATCATGCTCTGGGACAGATCCGACCTAAACGTACCTAAAAAGAAGTCTTCACATACCATAGTGTTTTATCATGGCGAAAAATGTTTGTCCTTTTAAATAATATAACTTATATCATTTTACTCTCACAAAGAGATGGAACCCATACCTTTATATTTTTTTGTCTCCACTCTCTTTCCTCTTTTATTTATTTATTTCTCTCATTTAAAATGACACAATTTTACCTACTTTAAAATGATACACACTTTTTCCTTTATTATATCTCTTACTTTAGGTTAAATTGTTTTTTAACAATCTTTTGTGGCAATAGTGCAGTTCTTCTTTTATAAATTCGAATTCGTTAGATTTTTATTTTTTATCAAACTCTAGAATTCGAACTCTTTTTAACTTGCACATTAGATATTAACGGAGCCGTGTGGTGAGCTCACAGAGAACTATTCTTTCGCCTTTTACTAATCAACCAAATTGATGCTTAGATTCTAAACATTATGCTATGGATATGAAAAGTTTCGATCACATCTCATCATGTTGATAGGACATTAGGAACACAATTTGATATGCTTGAATATTTCGTAATATATATAGAGCACTTATAAGCATAGAGAATTTAGTTTTAATTTAATAGTCTTACGCATGTTTAATTTATTGTAGTGACCCGTGATCTTTCTTTCTTTTTTTTTTTTTTTTTTTTACAAAAATTGGTTTGGGCTTCCTTAAGGTTAGGGATATGCATGGGTCGAGCCGAACTGAATTTTTTGAAAAATCGAACCGAATTGGTTTAAATGGTTCGGTTCGAAACCAGTTCGGGTCGACTCTATTTTGAAAAGAAAAAAATTAAAAATTTAAAAAATAAATTTATAAAAATTAATTTGGTTCGGTTTGAAACGGTTCGATTCGGTTCAAAATGATTTGGTTCTTAAACTGGTTCTAAAAACCGGTTCGGTTCATGAACTGGTTCTTTAAAAACCGGTTCGGTTCATGAACTGGTTTTTAAAAACCGGTTATTTTAAGAGCAGTTCAGTTCGGTTCAATTTTTCGATTATTTTACACGTCTCTAATTAAGATACCGGTGAACCTAATGATAAAGAACTGTCCAAATAGTAGTGAAAGGAGGAGTTAGGTCTGGCTAAAGGCTCAATGTCGAGAACAAATAATAATAATTGTTTCTAGGTATATTAATCTTGAGTATTCTTTATTCTTATGTCATAATAGATTAACACATTGTAATTACAAGTTGATAAAATAAAATTTATGAAATTTTAGAATTTGTACATATTGACATTTGTCAATTAAATAGAGTTTTAACAAAAAAAATGAATATTTTATTATATATTTATTAATAGTTATTCTAAGTATATATGCCTATGTTTATCTAACAAAAAATTGTTGAGATATATAGTCTCAATATTTTTATAAAGCCTTGGGCATTATATATTTATTAATAGTTATTCTGAGTATATATGCCTATGTTTATATAATCTAATGAAATTTATAAAACTTTGGACACTCCCACCCTTTGAGCTAACTTTTGGGGTGATGTATCCCAAGATTCTTTACATACCTTTGATATGTTCAAATACCGTAAAGTTGAAGTCAAAACCAAAAGGATAAAAAAAATCAATTGTTCTTAAGTAAAAATGCTAGACAATGTGAATGCTTTTTTATAGAATTTTTTAGTTATTATTAGGTGTATGACATAGCACACAAAACTAGTGCACCTTATCCCCCAAAACAAAATGGCTTGATTGAAACAGTTTCAAAAATAAAATAAAAATGGCTTCATTGAAATAACAAAAATAAATAGAACACTAGTCGATATGATAAATGCAATGACATGTCAAACTACCTATGAATCTAGGAAGAAGCATTGTTCTAAGAAATTAAGGGCTTCTTTATATAAGTTATGGAAAGGAAGAAAAATAAATTTGAATTATCTTAGGCTTCTTCATATTATTATTGTTATTATTATTTCAGTACTTGAACATGAGTGGTGTGAAAAAATCACTTCTCTTCTTTCATACAGGGATTATCTATGAATCCTGTACATAAATTATTTGCATCCAGTTGAGTAACTTTTTGTCCTCTTCAATTCCTTCCTCTCCTTACCTCTCGTCTACGGGATAAAAATTGGGAGGCCCCGAACTGACGCAAATAACGAGCCTCGCTTATAGGAACAAATAAGGAGCCTAGTTTATCGAAAAATTAACTTGGACCTGACCAAGCCTTATAAAAATTTTGTAAAAGAAATGTTAAAAGTTACGTTACATTGGTTTTTAGTTCCAACTATTAGATTCGTTGGATTATGATTACCATTTTATTGAGTTTAATATAAAAAAATTCATGTTTCTTCAAAACTGATGAATATTATAAGTTTAATTTCATTTTTTTGTTAAATTATTGAATATTAAATATAATATACACTACATAAATTAAAATATTATTTAATATCAAAACGTGTAGATACGTAAGTCAAAATCTAAAATTTTTAATTGTATAGAGCAAAGAAAGTTCGTATTCATACATGTACGGTACTTCTCATAAGAAAAAAAGGAGCAAACTAGAAAATCGAAAAATTAACTTGAAGCCGAAAGTGAAGCCTGCGGTGCACAAAAAATTAGGGTTGGTAGTGCTTCTTTGCAACATAAAATAAATTTTTTTTTATTTTATTTTATTTTAATAAATGAATGTAGATAAGGTTTTATATTCGCTCCCAAAACGACGTCTTTTGGGTTGAAAAATTAAAAAATTAGAATGGTAAAACCATTATAACCCTGAAATAAATTATAATTACAAAAATACATTAATTTCCGTCTCAAAACGACGTCGTTTTGGACTTACTGTAGATAAGTTATCTACTTTTTTTTTTTAAACCCCTAGTTATCTACTTTGAATGAGAAAAAGTTTTTTACCCTTCTTTTTTTCTTATAAGTAAAATTAGATCAAATAAGATTTTACAAAAGCTCTTATAATAAAAAGAGCTTTTATTTATGATGAAGAAAAAAGCCAAAAGCTCCATTTTTTGAAAGGAATAATTTTTAAATAAATTTTAAGTTAAAATTTCATATAATAATCAAATAGGTTTTAACTTTATTTTTAAAGATTTTTTTTTAAATTTGAGCTTAAAAATAATTTTTAGCTTAAAAAAATGTCTCTCACTTTTTACCTGTATCTATTTCTCTTTTCAGTACAAAAAAATCAAAAAATGAGAAAAGCCCAATATAGACACAGACCTGTATTGGGCTCTATTGGGTCTAAAAGGAAGAGATGCCCATAACAAAAGGTGCATGAATTTCAAATACCATGAGTCGACGCATGCTGAAACGTAATAGAGCAAACATATATTGGGATTGGTCCTAAATTTTAGGACCAAAATTAAAATAAGAGCATATCGTTTATCTAAACATACAAATAATGACGTGGTTTGTTCATAAAAAAAAATTAAAAAAAAAGGGGGAAATGGTCAAATGTCATTTATATATTTGAGCCTTTATATTTGGCACTTTATTTAAATATTAACACTAAAAGATAATATATTAAGGGTTTTATAAGAGTTATGTTATAGGAAAAGTGATTGTGTTATGTTACAGAAATTCGTTTTGCGTGCCAGAAATTTTTTTTTTTGTTGCGGACCCCACAAAATATTGTGTGTGCAGGAAATTTTTTGTGGTTATATTAAATTATAGATGATAAACCCATATATTAAACATGCACCTGAGATATTCAAATGCGATGAAGTCCATATAAGTGAGAGGATCAATGAAGCTAATGTTTTAAATTTTTTGATTGAGATATGATATCAGATTTATTTATTATGGTTGGAGTAGCTTAACTCATTTATGATGATCTTCCTGTTGTGGACATCTATTGACCCACCTAACTATGGTATCAGAGCTCACATTTGAGTGGTATCAAAGTTATGTTGGTCTCGGGCTAGCCAGATGTTTGGATTGGGATACTCAGAGAAACTTCCATTAAAGGGAAATCATAGTAGTGTTGGATTTCACGCTTGAGGGGATATTGTTGGAATATTCAAGTGTGATGAAGTCTTACATTGATTAGTAATGAGATAAGTAAAGTCCATATAAATGGGAGGACTCATTAATGATAATCCCCCGGCATGGGCTCCCTCTAGCCCGCCTAACTCTAGTATCAAGGCCGGGTTGGACTTGGGTTACCCAGGTATTTAGCTAGAGATGAGTTGAGTACTTGAACCTGAAGTACTCGGAGGAGCATACTAATGTGAGGGTTCACGTTTGAGGGGAGATTATTGATGAAATCTCACAATGGTTAATAATGAACTAAATAAATTTGTACAAGTGAGGGAGCTTATGAACTTAATATTTTTTAAAATCTGTTTTAGCTTAATCAATTAATAATAATCCCCCGCCATGGACTTCCCTGACTGCACGACAAAAACTTATTAATCGTAGCATTGTTAAAATAGATTAGACCTGTAAAGAACCTTGGGATACACCACCCCAAAAGCTAGCTCAAGGGGTGGGAGTGCCCAAAGCCTTATAAACTCCACATTAGTTGCACATATAACCAATGTAGGACTATATATCTCAACACGCTCCCTCACACAAGAGCCCTTTGGGCTTGAAGTGTGGATTATGCACAGGCCCAATTTTTGGTTTACCTTTTGTGCTTTTTGTTTTTAATTCCACTTTAAAGTGGGGGACGGTGATAATACCATGAACTAAACCCCAAATTTATATAAACTCCACATTAGTTGCACATATAACCAATGTGGGACTATATATCTCAACAAGACCACTGGTAACTGGTAATGATTCTCGAACGCTACCACACCACTGGTAACTAAGATTCGAGCTCTTCTCAACAAGGATTGGACGGTGCTACTGGGTTATATTCCAAGGAGCTGTAATTTTTGTGCTGACTGATTGCAAAATTGGCTTTGGATGATCCTCCTGGGCTCACCATCCTCTCCTCTCCGGCCGGTGAGCTTGTCAATTTGCTTGCTGCAGATTTGCTGGACCCTAGTTTGGCAGCAGCTACTGTTTCCTGAAGGACCTGTAATGCAGTTTTATGTGTGTTGTAGGGACTTCTTTCTGTTTGTTGCTTAGTTTCTTTTTTCGTTTTCTTTCTGTTTGTTGTTTTGCTGGGACTTTGCCCCTTTTGGTTATCAAAAATAAAATAAAATAGATTAGACCAATTTACTCATCGGATTTGAAAGATTTAAACCAAGACAAACCCCATGTTCTTTGCAGATATATTATATTGACTTTTAAAACAAACAAATCAAACAACCAATTAGCATCAATTAGAAAATTGCGAATGGAAAAAATTGTTAAAATTATAACAAAGGAAAATAAATGCGATCAATCTATATAATGTGTTTTTAATTTGACTTTTCTATGGTTAAATAAAAAATTAGTAAGGGTTCTCTTCTGGACAAATATTAATGGATATTTTGTATTATTTTGTTGATGTCTTATGGGCTTTTCCATATATATATATATATATATATATATATATATATATATATATATATATATAAAAGCCGGGGATAACTTTATCTCCGGCAGCTGAGTTAAGCCCTATATATATATATATATGGGGCAGGTTATATTTACAAATTTTTTTGTTTACAAACTATACTATATTCTCTCGGTTGTACAAACTTTTACTCACTATATTCTCCTAAATATAGTGTAATTTGTAAAAAAATTCTAAAAAATTTTGTAAACGGATCTTGTCCTCTATATATATATATATATATATATATATATATATATAGTTAATGTGAGAGTAAGTAGTTATTAATAATCCACTATGGAGATTATGGTAGGCCCATTGAGGCCACTACCCACTTGGGTCCTACACAAGTTCTTGGTTCCTCGTTCCGGTTCCAAACATAATGGTTGTACCTTATCATTATACTCTAACTCGGATGCGGGTTCTATTTGGACTTGCCTAAGCCCAGGCGACTAACCCCGAACAGATTCCAATCACAACAATCAAAGATAGAAATGTTTGTAGATTCCCTTCCCCAGACACTACGAAGTTTTTTTATTTATACATTGTAGATTCAAAGTCTACCGGTAAACATTCGTTACTAACTTAGTATGTCAGATGTAATTATTACCGTAAGTTTTTTAAGACTTAACGATTAGAATGAGATAATCTTCCTCTTTTTTCATGTTTGTTTTAGAAAACATCAACCAAGTCAATTAAACTACACATAGCTAGTTATAAGTAAAACTATCCTCACTTCAACTTGAACACACCACTAAACCTTGAAGAGTTATAATATTAGTTTTTAAAAGGAAGAATTTCAAAACCAAATGATGTATTTTGTTTTACATAAGAAATGTATAAGTTACATATCATGGTATTTTTCTGTATAACACTGGTCATCCATATATAAAATTCTGCAGTTATTTTGTAATTTACAATGTAGCAAATAATGTGAGCAATATTATATAATATGAATTCTTGGATCCGAAGATAATGTCGCCAAAAGATTTTTACATCGAATCAAACCGTTGCATAACCATTAATCACTCCAAAACTTCATTTTTTCCCTTTATGTAAAAAACTATATTTCAATGAAATCTGGTCCTGAGTGTGTTTGATGGGGTCTAAATACTTTTCAAAACTGGTTGGACTGACGACAGAATTTATATTTTTTATTAATTTTCGCTGAGTTGTTGGCTGTGCCAGCTTCTTCCAGTTCCAGACATGTGCAAGATATTGGTTAACTTCAAAATACGAGACACTTCGTTTTATATTATATAACTATTGTTTGCTATGTTTCACACAAGAATAGTTAATTAGTTATCCGCATATGTCTTAGTTATTGTAGTTCCCTAATTTGTATATTAATATTTTTTAATGATT
This sequence comes from Gastrolobium villosum, assembly GCA_032173675.1. Lineage (NCBI taxonomy): Eukaryota > Viridiplantae > Streptophyta > Magnoliopsida > Fabales > Fabaceae > Gastrolobium > Gastrolobium villosum. The sequence continues at coordinate 138,075 of JAVKPL010004865.1, read as the reverse complement.
TATCCAATATTTATTAATTGAATTTTTATAAGAAAGGTTTGGAAGTACTGAATTTAACCAATAATTAATAATATTTATTAACTAGTCAAAGTATTGATACGTGTAAAAGAAATAGGTACATGCAGTAATATTTAATTTATTTATCAATGAGATTGTAATTCAGTTTTTACAACTTAGGGCATAATTAGGTCAAACAACTTATAAGGGCCTATTATTGTGGGATTTATGTTAGGACAAATATGATCTAATATATTCAATAAAATAAAATAGATTTGACGTGTAAGATGTGGCTCAGTCTGTTTGGAGCTGAGTCTTAGGGATTCGAGCTGTGAGTCTAAAGAGCTTGAGTTCGAAGTTTGGTAAACACACTTTGTGGGTAGCGGAGAAATCTTTGCCCTCTCAATCCACGAAAGGATTAGTCACATCCTATGTGGGGTGGGGGAAACCCTTGGGTATATCCAAAAAAAAATTAGATTTGGGTCTTAAAAAAATATATTTAGAAGAGATAGTATGTCAATTTTTATAAGATAGGGTTTATAAGTTTATAGATTGGCCTATATTATATTTTTAAATTAAAATAAAATGATTATTTAAATAATTTTAATTAATAAAAATATTATTTTATATGCTTTTATTAAATCGTCATAACTAATAAGTATTGAAGGTTTAGTAGATTTAAATTAAATTAGACTAGGCCTTTTAATTTTTAAATATAGGTTAGATTATATTTATAATGGGGAAGGTTATACTTACGACCTATTTTTCTTTACAACCTCTTACAACCAATATCTTAACCGTTGATTTCTGTCAATCAATGGTTAAGATTTTCAACAATAAAATTTATTAATTAATTATTAACTCGCAATAAATTTTAACCGCTGATTGGCAAAAATTAATGGTTAAGATATTGGTTGTATGTATAACCTCTCCCATTTATAATTTAGCCAATAATAAATTAGTAAGTCAAGTTACGGCCAACATTTTATATAAATGTAATTTATTTAGATCAAATTTTAGCCTAACACAATCCATTTACATATCTAAATTACAACTCTAACGATAAAATACACAAGATATGATTTCACGATAAAGGATTTCTCCAATCAATGGAGATAAGTTATCTCCGGTGAATCCAAAATGACATCGTTTTGCGGCGGAAATCAATGTATTTTTGTAATTTTAATATATTGCAGAGTTATATTAGTTTTTATTATTATAATTTTATAACCAAAACGACGTCGTTTTGAGCTCACTGGAGATAACTTTATCTCCGGTGACGGGAGAAAAACCTTTCCCATGATTATATTATCATTATGGATGAATATGTGGCATTTTGACCCTTTTACCCTTCATTAATTAATTAATAACCATTTTGCCCTTCATTCAAAATTATCTACCAATCTGTCTCTTTTTAATCGATTAACTTGAAGATTTAATCGATTAAATGGTCAAAATTGACAAAAATGGTTGACTTGAAGATTTAATCGATTAAATCTTCAAGTTAATCAATTAAGTCTCCCAACAGGCAACAAATTAACGATTAAATCTTCAAGTCAATCATTTTTGCCAGTTTTGACCATTTAATCGATTAAATCTTCAAGTTAATCGATTAAAGAGGGGCAGATTGGTAGATAGTTTTGAATGAGGGGAAAATGGTTATTAATTAATTAATGAAGGGCAAAAGGGTCAAATAGTCTGAATAAATATATATAACGTTATATTACTCTCATGTAAAAGGAGATATATTATCTCATGTTGTAGATACAATCATGTAGTGGGTCCCATTATTTATTAAAAAGGTAAAAAGAGAAGCACAGAAATCGATGGGTCTATAGGAAGTTATATTATCTCATGCAACATGAGAGTAATCGATAAGTTTAGCGGATGTGCAATGACTACACTTGAAGATTGATGCAGTAATTTCACAAGAAAAAAAGAGATTGGTGCATTCATATAAAAAACTATGTCATTTTATAATGTGAAAACATTAAATATAGGGAATTATAACCGTATAAAGATGAAAATAAATATAAAGTATTAAATATGAGAAGTCATAATCACACAAAGGTGGAAATAAATATAATATTTTTATTTTCTACAATTAATTTTGAACGCGAACTTCCTTCATTTTACCCAAAATGACATAGTTTTTAAGTGACCGTACCAATGCTTACATACTGTCACATTACAAATCATTTTGCCTATATATATATATAGGGCTTAACATTTCTGTAGCAGCCGTACTTCAAAGCATTGGAATTCAGCACAACAAAAATATTCCACTGTCAAAAAAGAAGTTTTAGCAATTGTTTTATGTATTTCAAAATTTCAATCTGATTATTAAATCAAAAGTTTTTAATCCGTGTTGATTGCAAATCTGCAAAAGACATTTTATAAAAAGATGTAAAAAATTTAGCATTAAACAAATTTTTGCTAGGTGGCAACAACTTAGTGTTTTTAATTTTGATTTTGCCCAATATATATATAGGCAAAATGATTTCTGCAGCTGTTGTACCTACATCAATTCAGGATCCGGAACCAGATCGTAGAATACGGAAGCAGACCCTATTTTTTTTTTAAGTTGTGGGGCCCACTTTTCTGTGTCAGCTGTAGATAACACTATGTACGGCTGCTGCAGAAAAAGTATCCCCATATATATATATATATATATATATATATATATATATATATATTGTTTTGATTTATTTATTTATTTATGAAGGGTGTTATTGTATTTATTTATTTATATAGGGTAGGATATTATAACAACCAATTAATGTTACTACTAATATTTTTTTTTGTAGGTTACATAGAATAGAACACAACCACACACACCCTATATACACACATATATATATATATATATATATATATATATATATATATATTGTTACCACCAATCAATTTCACTGTTAGATCGATTATATTGATCCAATGGTTATATTTATTTTCATCTTTATATGATGGGTAAAATGTGTGTCATTTTAAAGGATGTAAAGTTGTGTCATTTTAAGAGAGAGAAAGAGATAGATAAAGGAGGAGAGAGAGTTGACAAAAAAAATAAATGTATGAATCTCACCTTCTTTGTGAGAGTGAAAGGATATAAGTTGTGTCATTTATAAAGATAAACATTTTTTCCTTATATGATTATCATTCCTTATATTTAATATTTTATATTTATTTATTACGGTTATATCCTACCCCTATATGCCGTTGGATTTAGTCTCCGGACTTTTTTATAACGTCAACTCAACTACAATTTCATGAACTCGGCCGAGTCACTTGCTTAACGTAACTCAGCGTGTTTAAAAACTTGCTTATATCAGTATTCCTTTATTTTCTTCGTTCCATCTCTCTCTTCTCTCTCTCTCTCTCATAGCCCGCGAATTCTCCCATTGAAGCCCGGCTTTACCACCAGGTTCTCTATCTATCTTTCTTCCTTTACCTCTTTAACTCTTGCTTTTTATTTTTTTTTATGTTCTTGCTTCAATGTGTTTGATGATCCTTGCATTTTTTAAGACATATATGCAAATCAACTCAAAATAACATGCAGCACTCATCTTCTTATATATGTATATGTATGCTTTTAACGTTTCTAACACTATCACGGAGATTGTTAAATGTTCATCCTTCTATGTCATCAATCATCTTTTTGTCCATTGTGTGTATATGTGCTGCTATTGTGGATTATATATTCACTTTTTTGTGTGTGTTATTTGTATAATCATAACACAAGATACCAAGAAAGAGTCTTAAATGTTTCTTGGTGCTTAATGTTTTCGTTAATTGTTAGCACTATATGGTTGTAATCATGTGGAGTGTGCTCAATCATCGCGTCATGTTCTTGTTATTTTCTTGTTTCCATGATTTATTTATTTTTGGGATAATATTCTTGTTTCCATGATTACATATACTTTTCCTTTGTTATATACGTCTGAGTCCGTTTGTTGTATATTGTTAATTTATCTGCTAGCATACTCGTTAGCTTTGATTATGAACTTACATATAAATGGATATGGGGTAGGTTATTTTATAGTTTGTTGGTAATCAAAATTCTTTGCATTGATGATCATTTTCCGCAAAGCGTATATTTTATTCACCTGCTTAGATCGAATATATAGTGGTCGTTTTATGGTGTAATCATTCTGATGCTGTGTCCACCTGTGAAGAATGTTGTGTTCGAGAAGGAGTAGAGTAGACAAATTGGCTTTGCTTTTCTGGCAAAGAGAATTTATGGGGTTTTATGTGAGTGCTTTAGGTAGCCATTGTTCAGGATTCTGGTGCTTTATCATAGTAGCAATTTGTAGTTGTAGTTTGAGCTGTGCTCTAATTACCTTTGTTGCAGAAAAAAAAATCAACTTTTGGAATTACTTCCCCAAAAATTGCTCCTTTGTACTCTAGTCCTGTACAGTGAGTTCAAGTGCATCAGTGGCCAAGCACAGATTGGGTTTTGGGGGGGTTTGACAATTAATTAATATGTATTTTAATATATGTATAGGATACAACTTCATACCCAATAAAAATGGAAACTCTTGTTATATATAAGTATATATAACCCAATCAATCTTAACTGTTTGATTGACGGAAATTAACGGTTAAAATTGAGTATAAGATTTATTATTTTTACAAAGGTTTAAGCTGATTCCATCTCTCTCTCTCTATATATATACGCGCGTACGCACACATACATATATATATATATATATATATATATGTATATATATATATACACATACATTAAAAGTCATTAGCCATTCAAATTTTTACACTTCACTAGTTTGAACTGCTTAGAGCAAACTGCAAACAACCTGATCTTTCGTACTGCCTCTCAAATCCACCAGTATTTGTTTGAGATTTATGATTTTCTTAATAATCAAATGAGCAGTTCATATAGTTAATGGATAGTGATTGACTTTTAGAGAATTTGATAGTGCTGACAAAATTAAAGGTGAAAACAAGGAAATCCTAATATTTTTAGATGCTAATATGCATATTGGGGGTTGAAAATTTAAACAGCAAAGGAAAAGATTAGCAAAATAGCTTATATATTAGAATACTAGTTGTTGTCAAATCTGAATGCCTCCAATAAGTATGATGCTTTACATAAATACTGGCGAAGAGAATATGAAATGGCTGCTGAGTGACTAGTGGAATTCCCTGATTCCCTATACATTACTTGCATACCAAGTTTCAACTCATGTTTAAAGTATGTTCTTGAGCATGTTTAAAGTATGTTCTTGAGCATGTTATCCAATCAACATTTTCTTTATAATATTCTCAAGCTTTGATTGGGTTATAGTTATGAGTTTACTAGCCTAGTTTGTTTGGCAGATGATAATTTCATGGAGCATGCATCTAATAGGCAGTTAATTCCCCAAAGTTCTCCTGACATAAGCGACGTAGTCGGAGCCCCGCAGTTAAATCCTCGAATTGGTCATGAATACCAGGTGGAAGTTCCTTCCATGATGAAAGAATCAGAACGGTTTCAACTTCTACGGAATCCTTCTGATTCAGAACTTGTGCATGATAACTCACATTGCTTTGTAAAAAAGAATATCTTGAAGGATAAGGGACATGAAAGAGGGGGATATCTTGGAGACAATGCTGGTGCAATCAATGTAAGCATACCTACAGAAGCAGCTGATGTGAAAAAGAATAGTAAATCAGATAATGGAAAAGGGTTTAGACCAACCACTTTTGAATCTGAGATGACAGTAGATCAACTACGTAAAAGCAAAAATTATCTAATGGCCCCTGGCACATTGAGTAACTCCTGGAATGATGCTGATGTAAAAAGTTTTCTCCTTGGTTTGTTTATCTTTGGGAAGAATTTCATTCAGATAAAAAGGTTCTTAGAGAACAAAGGGATGGGGGATATACTGTCATTTTACTATGGGAAGTTTTATAATTCTGATGAATATCGGAGATGGTCAGACTGCAAGAAAATAAAAGGCAGAAAATGTATAACAGGACATAAACTTTTTACTGGAAGGAAGCAGAATGAACTATTGTCTCGCTTGATTCCTCATGTCTCTGAAGAATTTCAAGATACTTTAGTACAGGTATTCAACCATGCTATCTTTGAGAATCCCTTATCTCCGGTGTTGATAATGAACTATAATATGTATGTTTCAGCTGCCTGTTGATTAGCATAGCTTGTGTCTCGAACATATCCTTCATTCTCTTGTGTTACTTCTCTGTCTCAGTCCTTTGTAAGTTGCAAAGTGGATTTTTTCCCCTGTATTTTTAAATATAGCCTTCTGTTAACTCCATTCTTGGAGTTATATGATTTTTTATCTGCATTGTGTGTATTGACCATTTAGAAAAGTAGCCATCAGCAATAAGGGCCTCACCTAGTAGCTGCAGTACTCATTTATCAGATAGGCTTTACAAAAAACTTTTAAGGGATATCCTGGCACAATTCCACTTGATCAGGAAGCACTTAAGTTTTTAACCTCTTCATATGCATAAGACATCAAATCGGTCCTTTTAATATGGGCCATTCTACTTTGCATTTTCCTAATGATTAAAACTTCAGTAATTTACCAAGTAATTTATTTCCTTAACATTACATGCTTTGTACGTTAGATAAAATGGTTATTGATGCAAAATTGATCTACCAGTTATTTTTTAACTGTGATGTAGCAATGATGTTATTTGGACCTTTATGGTCAACGGACTTTTGTTCCCTTCAGTCCTCACTTTGCTTATTTCTGTAATCAGGTTTCTAAGTCATATGTGGAGGGGAGAACTTCTCTGGAAGAATATATCTGTTCTTTGAAGTCTATTGTTGGACTTGGTGTTCTTGTGGAAGCTGTAGGTATTGGTAAGGGGAAGGAAGACCTTACTAGCCCTGCTGTGAAACCTAGAAAGAAAAGCCGGCTGTTTTCAACACAAACTAGCAAAGCTTGGTCTTCTCTCGGACCTAGTGATATAATAAAAAATTTAACCGGAGGACGTCGAGTGAGCAAGGCCAAAAGTAATGATCTCTTCTGGGAAGCTGTTTGGCCCCGCTTACTGGCAAGAGGTTGGCACTCTGAACAAGTGAAGAATCAAGAATATGTCACCTCCAAAGGTTTTTTGGTTTTTCTTATCCCTGGTGTTGAGAAGTTTTCAAGAAGAAAACTTGTGAAAGGTGATCATTACTTTGATTCTGTTAGTGATGTCTTGAGAAAAGTTGTAGCTGAACCAAATCTTCTTGAACTTGAAGTTGAAGAAGCTAAACTTGGTAGCTGCAAAAATGAAGAGGCAGAAAAGGGATTCAATGAGGATGGTCAATCTGATTATCATCACCATTGTTACCTCAAACCCCGAGCTAGCGAGGGTAAGCTTGATAGCATCAACCAAAAGTTGACAAAGTTCATAGTTGTTGATACTAAGGTTAGGCAATTGAGATATCCACCAGTTGAATTGGAAGATACTAAGATGACTGGAATTGCAAGAGAAAGTGACAGGAGCTCTTTTGTTGACGATTCACCAAGTGAGATAGAAGCTACTATGCTCGTATACAGCAAAAAGAATATTAGCAATGCTGATTGGCAGAAGGGTACACACAATAGAGAAACTACCAGCCAAAAAGAATTGAACAGTAACCCAGATAATAATGCAAACAAGATGGCAGAAAACTGTGAAAATGAACTAAAGAGAACCATAAAGCACCAATTCAGTAGAAGAGCAAGATCAGTTCATTCAAATCTTGCAATTCCTCCCATCAAACGGCGGAGACTTTCTGCTCTTCAGAATTCCTCGGGAGGCTTGGGATCAGAAAAACTGGGACTCTCTCATTCATCTTGCTTTGTGGATGCTAACATGAATGCTGGTGATCCAGTCAGTCATCAACAAGATGTAAGTTTAGTTTCTTCTTCAGCTGAAGGAAGTGTGGAAGAGAATAATGAAAATGAAGGGAACATTGTCAACGGAGTTTGTGTTGACAAGGGTATTTCTTGTGATGAAGTTGAGAAATGTGAATCACAACCACCGATCAACTTCAATGCTCCTCAGGTTCAAGTGAAGTCTGAAGATGGTGGAATGATGGAAATGGTGGAGGAAGATGAGCAGGACGTGAAGCCAAGTGATATAATTCCGAGGAGGCAGAGCACAAGAAACAGACCATTGACTGTTAGAGCGTTGGAATCTTTAGCAAATGAATTCTTGCATGTACCAAGGAGACATAAAGGAAAAAAAGCCCAGAGGCCCCAGATACGTAAAGACATATTCAGTGCTTGCGGTAGGACTCGTACCGGAGTCAAAACAATGTTGCATAGTTCAGATCATGGGACTCCAGTTTGTACAGAAAAAAAGCACTTCAATGAAGATTGTAGTGTCAATGAAAATATTAGCAAGCCTCTTGATTATATTGATGAGTAGGGGTCTGTTATACTAGGAATTTCCCAGAATTATCAGACTTGTACTGTGCAGAATTTTGCCATATGAGAAATTTGACGAGATAAAGATTTTTTTATGGTGATTTTAAGTTTCATGAAAAGAGCTTAGAGGTTCGTAGCCATTACAATTACCTCTCAGATAGCACTTTTATGTGGCTTTTCCTGATTATATACCAAATTAGAGGCCTATTGAAAGTGGCTTTTGTAAAAGAACCACGCCTCACCTAACAGCTTAAACTTTTGGGTTGAATTGGTTTTTTACATGGTATCAGAGCCTCGTGTCCCGGGTTCGATCCTCCACTTTCTTTCAAGTGGAATTTCTTTATTCGCACATGTAGGTGGGCTTGTGCATTGTATATCCTTCAAGTCCAGTGGACTCTCATGTGAGTGAGCGTGTTGAGATATATAAAACCATTAATGTAGCCTCACCTAATAGCTTAAGTTTTTAGGTTGAGTTGGTTCTTTACCGCTTTTAAAGGCATCCTTCTTTTAGCTCAAATGCCAAACACTCTTTCTGCTTTACGGAGTGAATTCATCTAGTAAGCCTGATAAATAAATCCTTTTTTTTAAAGCATTTTCTTGATATTTTAAGGTTCAGAAAATCTTTCTCTTTCTTTTTCTGTCATTTGTTTTGCTTATTTGTGTTTGAGCAAGCTAGAAAAGCCATTGATGTTTCTTCTTGTTTTATTTTATCTTTCGGCTGTTGAAGCACAATTTTTTACTTCATTGCGTGTCATCAACTTGTTTCTTGCAAATTAAGTTATGCACTTGGCTTCTTATTGCCTTTTAAATGTTATTTAGTTTCAAAGTGCATAGAGTCTTCGCCAAGTAACAAGCCTTGTCTAGCTACGTCAGTAATCTTAAATATTTAACCTTAAATGCATCATCAAATGACAATTTAGGGAGCAGTACTAGCCAATTCTGTAAGTATAACATGATTATAGCTTCAGGGTTCAAGAAAGTCGAATATGAGAATCTAGTAGGGGGAGGAATTGCCACCCATTCACTCATTCAGGGCTGAAACTTTGACATTACCTACAAAACTTCACTCGTATCCCATGCCTTATGTATCTTTATGAAAGATAAGCTAGGAGATAATTGGTTGTGGTATTTTGTATGGGTGACTTAATACTTGGTTTAATATTTACGAGTTTGATTAATCTCATGTTAAAGGAGATAAATTATCTCATGTCTTAGAGATAAATTTGAGGGCTCCACCATCTGAAAAATAAAAAGAAAAGAAAAGAAGAATGTGGCATAGTTATCGAATGGTGTGTAGGAGAGAAAATTATCACATGCAGCATAACAATAGTTTTTCCCAATATTTATATCTTGACATTTTGGAATAATGTTATTTTCTAAAAGTTTTACAGTCAAGTCTTTTTTAAAAAAAAAAAAAAAATTAGGTCTTTTTTATAATATAGGTTTAGAATTAGAATTCAAATACGTTTTTCAATTAAGTATATTGTCCTTTTAAAATGGGTTTGACCATCTCCCACATACTATCATATTTAGGGAGTACATAATGTGATTTTTGAAATCTAAAAAAAAATGTATTCAAAAAAAAAAAAATCTAAACAAAAATATATAAAGCTATATGGGAAAAAAGCTTCCGATGTTACTTTAGATAACTTTATCTAATGTTCATCAAAATGACGTCATTTTGGGGTTGAAAATTAAAAAATTGGAGTGATAAAGACTATTATAACCCTGAAATAAATTAAAATTACAAAAATACCATGATTTCTGTCCCAAAACAATGTCGTTTTGATGAACATTAGATAAAGTTATCTAAAGTAACATCAGAAAAAATAAACCCAGTTATATTATGTCCTATTCAAAGTATATAATGTGTTGCAGATAAAATTTTTTTCAATAATTGCAAAAATATTTTTCTCTTTTAAAATTCATATAAGAGTTGAGTTTAGGAAGTGTTCCGTGGTTTCAACTATCACTGCAGAGAGTTATCATGTTTTATTTGACCTCTGCAATTCTTGTACAGGGAATAATTTTCTGAACAACGTATGATTCTCCATAAGAAGCATCAAGGGGGTGTTTAAGACAAAAAAAATTTTTTACTAGGGAATTATAATTATTAGGAATATAGTGGGAAAATGATTTTGGTAGAAAAATATAAAAAAAAAAAATTGTTTGGTTTGTCAAAAATTTACCGGGAAAATTGAATTAAATTTTTTGAATGTATGTTTGGTTAAAGATAGAATATTAATGGGAAAATTATTTGAAAATACTAAAATATCCTCTCTTTTTCTACTGTTTTTAAAAGTGAGTTACCGGTGTGTGTACATAGTACATTGTGTGAGGAGTAATTGTGTCATTGTATTGTATCACTTTAATAACTTCTCCGGATTTTGAGTGAATACCACCTTCCCAATTGCTTTCTTCTAGTGATTTTGTTGCTTTTTAACATGCAAACCGATTTGCCTAGGGAACTGCCATTGATGGATAAAATACATCAGATCCGTGAACCAAAGGTGGACAACCGACTATCACAGATCACCTCCTGAACCAAACACCACCAGGACTATCAAAAGAACTTTTAAGGTGTTGGGTAAACAATTTTTTAATAATTTATATTATTTCTAACTTATCCCTTCACGTAAAAGATTTTTGAATTTGATTTGGTTTATTTTATATTTATTTTAATTTTATTAGAAAATGGGACGGTGAGGATTAAATTTATGAGTCTCAATTTTTTTGTTTATATTGTACTTATTTTAATTTCACCAGAAAGTAGGGGTAGTGAGGATCGAATTCAAGACATTGTGGTCAAGGAAGCTCTCATATCATGTAAAAAATAATTTCAACCCAATTAGACGTGTTTTATTTGATGTAATATACTTTTCTATAATTACCTCAAATTTCAATTTTCAATACTGAAGCAATTTGCGAAACAATAAATTAAGAGAATTTGATATATATATCATTTCAATGTAGATGAATTTAAAAAATATGAGTTCACAATATCTGGCGTTTTAACTGTCATTGAGAGGTATGCTTAAGGGTATTATAAGTTGCAATTTAAATTGACATAGTAATGTTTATCAAAAAAGAAAAAAAAATGACATAGTAATAGCATACATTTTTAGTTATTTGTGTTTTATGAACTTGTAAAGGTGTGATTGGGTAATTTTTTAGCTTATTTAGTGAAACTTGTTTAACTCATTTTAGATATAGAGGATATAATTAAATTTATATGTTAATACTTATATATTTTTATATATATTTATATATACCCGAGTCAACCGGTTTGACTAATGACTCAATACTCCGATTGAATCGATGCTCGAATCAAGTTTAATAACACTGTATTTTCTACGTGGTTTGATCATTTATCTCCTTAATTTTTTTATGATTAATTTTTAATATCATTGTTTCACCTAAATGCCGTTGATAAAATCGTACAATGTTTATTTTTCTCCCGTTAACAATAACCAAATTATTTTATCGCTTATTTCCCTTATGATTTTTTTGTATATTTATTATATGAAAAGTAAGTGATAAAAAAAAAACTAGCTAGGTATTTAAATTTTACCATAAAAATAATATACTTATTGATGAAAAAAAAAACATATGAGAAGGACGGTAAGTAATAAAAAAGCATATAGAGGTAAGCATAAAAATAATTTACTTATAATCATAGAGCTATTAATTACGAATAAATTATAATTTAACAATTACTAATTTAATAACTTTTTTTATTCCATAACTTTTATTATTTCAACGACTTGGGTGGAAAAAAAGATCACACTTATATATGAGACTAATTTTGACTCGAAGATCGTGACAATTATCCAGTTTTGACTCCAAAAATTTTCTCAAGAATTTGAATCTCACTAGTTTAATACTTTAATTTATAACTTATCATTAATTAGTTATAAAAACTGATGAATTTTTTATTTAAAAGAAATATTTTTCCAAAAAGGAGATTGCACTGTCGACAATAAAAGAAGGAAAAACTATTCTTATTTTATAAGGAATAAGTTTTTTCTCCTACACACTCTTCGATAACTGTGCCACATTTTTTTCTTTTCTTTTATTTTTTTAGGTGGTAGAGCTCACGAATTCATCTCTATAACATTAGATAATTATCTCCTGTTGAAATTTCACACTTTTTATACAACGATCAACCACGAGTAAATCATAATTTTAACATTTAGTCATTTTTACTATTTTTAAAAGGGAAAATAATTTCTGTACTTGTGGCAGGCAAAAATTATTTATCTGACACATAGAAGAAAAAAAAAATGAGGGGACTCATTGTTTGATCTTTTAAATAATATAACTTATGTCATTGTACTCTCATAAAGAGGTGAAATCCATAACTTTATATTTTTTGTTCATTCTTTTTCTTTTTTTATCTATCTCTTTCTTTCATTTAAAATGACATAATTTTACTCCTTTGAAATGATATACAATTTTCCGTAACGTGTCTCTCTCTCATCTCTTATTTTCTCTTTCTTTCGTATTTTTTTCTCTGTAGCAACTAAATGATTCTGACAGAATTGCAGAAGTCATTTTCCCTTTTAATAATTTATTTATTTATAACTCTAATTATCTCTAGACTCGTGTGAAAAAAAGTATTTAGCTTGCATGAAAAGTTGAGGGACATAAATAGGTTAGGTTAAAGTAGTCTTTGTCTTATATAGAAAAATATTTAATATGCTCCAGGATTACTGAATCTTTTGGTGCTTCCTCTCACATCATTAATTTTTTCTTTTCTTTTTTATCCCTATTATTTTTTTTCTTTTCCAATTTTACCTTCCTATTTACACTAAAGAATAGTGGTCCCGGTCCGCAATAAAAAATCTCCTTAAATAGGATAGATATGTGTAAAAAAATATTAGATCTGGTCTGCCCTGTTAGCCTGTGTATGCCCCAAATTACAAGTCTGACCTGATTTATATTTAGAAAATAAAAGTCTTTGCCTAGACTTATTTAAGCCTATTAAATATTCAACAATTAAAATAATAACTGAAATAATATTATTTTATTATTCAAAATTTTTAAAATAATAAAATAATAATTTTATTTAAAATAAATAATATCATGTAGGTCGGCCTGTAGACTTATATGCTTGATATATACAAAAAAAGTCTATGGCCTATTTTCTAAATAGATTTTTTTAAAGTCTAGATCTGTTCTATTTTATTATTTGTAATAGGCCAAGTCTGACCTAATATAGGCTAGGTCATAGGTTCATATAGACCGGCGTAGTCCAATATACCCCTAAGATTGACAATTACTTAACTTTGATCCCAAAGTTTGAACCTCCGCTAGTTTAATAACTAATCAATATATCTTTTAATTAATAACTTATCATTAACTAATTATAAAAACGGTAGATTCTTTTATTTAAAAGAAATATTTTTCCTATAGGCATTACATTGTGTGGAATAAAATAATTTATCATTATAATTTTTTAATCTTATAACACAAAACGACAACCTTTCGAATTCACATAAATTTTATTTCGGGTGACTATAGAAATACTTTTTTCTGTTAAATAAACATTTTCCTAACATTACAAAACTGCTGTTCCTATTGCATGTTTTTTTTTAAGGGGTGGTGGTGTTGAAGCCGCAAATTTCCAAACAACTGTTATGCCTTTAAAACATGGGCCTGAGGTTTATGACTTTAAAACATGGGTCTGAGGTTTATGCCTTTATGTATTACGGACCAAAGAAACTGGACATGTTTTGTGAATAAAAAAGAACAGTACAATGGGCTCCCTTTTGATATTTTCCTTGTAATTTTATCTCCAGGCCTCAGTATTCATGACAATTTAAGCTTATGGCATATACTAATCCATCTTAAATATATGAATTTAATGGTTTCGATGTATATATATTTTTATGAGATTTTACAAATTATGTAGATTTAATAAATCTACAAGGTTGTGCTACCTAGGGGTGTAAATAGGCCAGGGCAGGCAAGGCTTTGGCCTTCCTGGCCTAGGCCTGCATAATAAAATGGTCGGCCTATCTGGCCTACGAGCCTATCGAAGACTTATTATAAAGGCCAAGCCTGCCCTGTTATTTAAAAAGAAAAGGCCTACATGGCCTATGAGGCCTTTTAGGCCTACCATATTGCAAATAAAATAAATATAAAATATCTCATTAATTAAACAATATTTCCAGCATGGGTCCAAATTATAAAAAGTCTAATGACAACTTTTTTTTAACAAGAATATAGATTATAAAAATTCATAACAACAAAGATTGAATTTTTCTTAGCACATCACAATCTTCAAGTGAGCCTTTCAGCTTGATTATTCCCACTATATTTTCGAACCTGCAAGTAAAAAATCAGAAAATCAAATTAGTTATGCATTTCACTATGTTTACATTATGAATTGCAATATATAAACATTTTCAAATGAGTTGTTAAATAAGCAATTTATACCTTTTGTTTTTTCTTCAAATCATATTTATCTCATAACAATATTTCCACGATTAAATTAATGCTTCGACAGTCTCCTCGACTAAATTAGCACGATAATATTATATAAAAAATAATTTTTAGAATATAAATAATATTATATAAAAAATAATTTTTTTATTTGAAAATTGAAACAGGCCGGCCTACAGGCCAAAAGGCTAGGCTTTTTTAATTTAGCCTACGGCCTTGTTTTTAAGTAGGCTCGCATACAAGCCTTTACCTGGTCTAATTACTTCGAAGGCCAGGCCGAGCCAGGCTTTTCATAGGCCAGGCCGTAGGCCGGCCTGGCCCATTTACACCCCTAACTTGGAGTATTCGTTTCTTTAAGAAAGGAAAGAAAGTAAGATTTGATGGCAATAGTCGCGCGTCATTGCCCGCGAAAGCTGTTCGAAAATTCTCTCATCTTCTCCCCTGTAATAAAATTGTTCTTCCAAGTTCCTACTTCGCATTTCTTCTTTTCTGGTTGGTAATAACAGTCAAAACACAAGTCCACCGTTCTGTACTTTTCTGCTTTGCGCTTCTAATCGTTTCCAATTCGTCATTACACTGACACAGATAGTTAGTTAGTTAGTTGGTTAATCTTATGAACTCAATTCGATCCCGTTGGTTGGCAAGAATGGCAGAATATATTGGCAAAAACAACAACCTCGAATCCTCTGCCGCAACACGACGTCGTTTTTGGCCTTCTGTTCTACGTTGGATCCCCACTTCCACGGATCACATCATCAACGCCGAGAAGCGCCTTCTTTCTCTTGTCAAGTATGCTATCCAATTCACAAACCCTAATTTGTGCGATTGCTATTAATATACTATTAAACTGTTTGTTTTCAACTTGAATCGTCATTTGATGATGAAACGCCGCGTTTTATGATTGTTTTGCAGGACTCCGTTTGTTCAAGAACAAGTTAATATAGGGTCCGGTCCACCGGAATCCAGAGTTAGATGGTTCCTTAGATGGTTCCGTTCAACCAGCAATGAACCACGGTTTATTAACACTGTTACGTTTGAGAGTAAAGATGATGATTCTCCTACGCTGGTAATGGTTCATGGATATGCAGCGGCACATGGTTTCTTTTTTCGCAATTTTGATGCTCTCGCAAGTCGTTTCAGAGTCATTGCTATTGATCAACTTGGGTAAACTTTGATTCTCTTCATCCAAATGTTTTGTACTTGTTGGGGGCACGATATAACCAATAATGTTTATCACCTTTATAACCAAATTTACCACTTATCACCTTTACAACCAAATTGCAGTTGATTTCCGTTAGTCAATTGTAATTTATTCTGTTTATTGAGAATTAATAATTAATTAATAAGTGCAATCAAATAATTTCCAATAAATTATAACTGTTAGATTGACGGAATTCAAGGGTAATTAAATTGGTTGTAAGAGTGATAAACTTTTATGGTGATAAATATATCCTGCCCCGTACTTGTTTACTAAGATTATAAATAAGTGAGACTCATATGTCATTAACCATAAAGAAAGTGAGTAGAATAAATGCAGTTATGTGGATTACTAATGCGTTGAGTTTTCCACTCAATGCTACAGGAGTACAAGAAAATTTTCAAAGTTAAATGTGTCCGTGTGTTATAATTTAAGGATCAATTTTACGGGAGGACTAAATTTTTTTTTTTCCTAATTGTGGCCCCTGTGTTCTGTACTCACTCTTTTTCTTGAAACTTTTTTTTGCAGTTGGGGTGGATCTAGCAGACCTGATTTTACATGCAAAGCACTGAAGGTCAATCAATGCTAGAGTTAATTTTGGAACTGGGAAAGTCTTATCTTGTTTCTTGACTTGATAGTTACGGTGGCAAAATACTAAATTTCTTGTTGATAGTACAGAAACTGAGGCATGGTTCATTGATTCTTTTGAGGAATGGAGGAAGGCCAAAAACCTGAGCAAATTTATACTACTTGGGCATTCTTTTGGTGGTTATGTTGCTTCCAAATATGCGCTTAAGGTGAATGACTTTCTATATTGCATTAAAATGACTTGTTTGGTTTTCTTCTTGTTTTCTTTTAATTAATGGTTGTTCATCTTAATATTTATGTATAGCACCCTGAGCATGTACAGCACTTGATTCTGGTGGGATCTGCTGGATTTTCTCCGAAATCAGAGAGGATTACAAAGTTCTTATCAACATGGAAAGGTTCGATTCTGAACCGTATATGGGAATCTAATTTTACACCACAGAAAATTATAAGGTAAAAACTACCCTGTCCTTGTTTTTTCTATCCTTTTTTTATTTACAATTTAGCATTTTTGTAAATGACTGTTTAGGTTGCCTTGAGATGGCTGCATTTTTCTGAAACTATGGTATGATGAAGCAGACATCAGAAAATAAAAACTATTCCATTATTATTTCTGTTCTTTTGCCTGCCTTGGTGTATCACATGCTAGTGTATAATCTCCAAATGATTAAAAACACTCCCCATTAAACCCCGACTAGCGAATGTAGGGGTGAGGACAATCCATGTATGCACCTTACCCTTGCATATTTGTAAAGAAGCTGTTTCCTGTATTCGAACCCATAGCTATTCAATCACAAAGGAGCAGCTTTACCACTGCTTTAGGCTCGCCCTCCTGTATAATCTCCAAATGATTAGGATCCAAAATTTTGTTTGATTAATGTGTCTAATTATTGGATTATAATGTTGTGGTCGCAACTAGATGCATACACACCCAAATCTCAAAATCTTTCAAATAAGTTGTCATTGAAATGAAAGTTCGTATCTGATGATAAAATACATAATGCATTTCTCCACATTTTCACGTTTCTACTTCTGATTCACTTCCTTTAATATCTATTCTAATGGTATCGTTACTTAAGTAGGCAAGTATATTGAATTAAATTCATATTGTATCTTCATTGAACGATGGGTGCTATTTATTATTCTTAAGTCATCAGTCATGGATGGAATCATTTTGGATAAAACTTTTTAGTTCAATCTAGTTACTGGCATATGGATTCTGTTGTTGGGGTTGCAACTTGCAAACCATTGCATCGGTAATATTCCTATCAAATATGTTGGGTGGTATGTTGTACTGAAGAGGAGTTTGGGGTTCTAATTCCTGATTACTTGAAAGAAGTAAAGCATGCTTTTTCTTTTTTTTTTTCTTTTTTTTTTTTGCTGCACCAAACATTCTTTTTGTTGTCAAGCAATATGGGTTAATGATTTACTAATTTTACTTAGCTATTTTTATGATATTATTGTTTTTTTTTATACGTTAACATTTGTTCGTGTAAAATTATCTCTGTTTAATATTTTTCCGCATATGTTTGCTGCAGAGGTCTAGGTCCTTTGGGTCCTGATATAGTCCACAGGTATATAAATGCTAGGTTTGTTACACTTACAACTGGGGAAAGGCTGACAGAATCTGAATCGAGATTACTGACAGGTATGGTGAGATAATCCCTTGATATGTTTTTTTTTTATAACAGATATGTTTTTTTATCTGTAAGAGTATATTTCTAATTTTTGTCCTTTTGCTCTTGAAGATTATGTTTACCATACTTTAGCAGCCAAAGCTAGTGGCGAGCTGTGCTTAAAACATATTTTTTCATTTGGAGCATGGGCGAGGTTGCCCCTTCTTCACAGGTTTGGTGATCATCCTCTTGCTCTTGATTATTGAATTAACAATTCATTTGTGCACTTCTACATCAAAATACGATTTGTCTTCAATTGTTTGGTTGCTATTAGTAAAACAAAATGTTACAGATTTCAGATGATAGTTACTTCTAGAGTATAATAATCTTGTGTAAAATTTGTTTCTTTTATTAATTTATTTATGAAACAAAATTAGTGTCAGCTTCTTCGGACATGCTGTTTTGGTTAAAAAGTACTTGTTTGGTATCCAATCCTGAAGCCAGCTTGTTCCAAGAATGTATGGAACTCCTGCTGGGAAATGTTTTGGAGACCTTGATGATGCTTGTTTTGAATGTGAGAGAAAAGAGTGAAGATTGTATGTAACATAATTCCAGAAGTATGTATGTCATGAACTACCCATTGGATTTGTAGTTCATTGCTAATTGCTGGCTGAGAAGAAAATTGAAGCTTGGGAAACATTCA
Organism: Gastrolobium villosum; assembly: GCA_032173675.1. Taxonomy (NCBI): domain Eukaryota; kingdom Viridiplantae; phylum Streptophyta; class Magnoliopsida; order Fabales; family Fabaceae; genus Gastrolobium; species Gastrolobium villosum. The sequence continues at coordinate 119,157 of JAVKPL010004865.1, read as the reverse complement.
TCCTACTTCAGTTCATATCATGTTCTTTTTGAAGTCAGTATTTGTGGCTTGATTTAATTTTTGTATTCTACTGGGTTTATCAGCCAAGGAATTTTCTACTGCAGTGCCATGGCTGTGAGCTCTATGTTGGTTCAAATATCCACTCCTCTTTTACTTGGGGTACTACGTGTACTCTTGATAGGGCGTCTAATGTTTTTAACCTCCATTTGTCTTCCTTGTTTTTAACAGTTCCTCACAGTGGAAGGTGCCCACCACTTTCATATATGGTTTCCAAGACTGGATGAATTATGAAGGGGCCCAAGAAGCTCGCAAGCAGATGAAGGTTCCATGTGAAATTATTAGGGCTCCGCAGGTACCACTTTCTCCATTTCCCTAAACAGTGAAGCCACTTCAATATTATTTGAACTAACAAACTTCATTACTTGTTGAAGGCCGGGCACTTTGTGTTCATTGACAACCCAACTGGCTTCCATTCAGCTGTGTTTTATGCTTGTCGAAGATTTCTTAGGCCTGATCCCGACACTGAATCCCTTCCTGAAGGGCTGACCTCTGCATAGAAAATAATTTTGTTCAGTGCTGTCTATATATATACATTTTTCAAAAAATTACAAATTAAATTCCATAATTTAATCAAGCTTTGTTCTAGTCTTGATTGAATATAAGTTGTGGGAGCAATTTAGTTTACCCAAAAAAAAGAAAAAGAATAAGTTGTGAGAGCAATTCAAAGAAAAACAATGTGTAGTATAAGTTTGATAACTGAAACATGTGATGTGCTAAATAAAACTTGTTATTAGGTTATTTATTTTTGTAACATCAATGAAAATTTAGGATCAACTGTAATTAAACAGAATTCTTTAAACCTTTCATCCCGATTCTTTCTATTCTATGACATGCTCCATCATTTTAGTTAGGGGTTTGAATCAAGAAATTGGTGTCCAAAGTTGTGATTTGCGCTAAAAAGTAAAATTGATCATTTTAATGGTTGGTTGATGACTGAAATTTAATACATGATATGTTATATAAAAAAAGCACGAGACGATTTAGATTTATTTTATGGGAATAATATTTGTCATTTTAAATGATATAAGTTTATATCATTTTAAATCCTAACCATTGATTTCTGTCCATCACTAGCAGAAATAACCATTATAACCGTTGATGGACAGAAATCAATGGTTAGGATTTAAAATGATATAAACTTATATCATTTAAAATGACAAATATTATTCCCATAAAATAAATCTAAATCGTCTCGTGCTTTTTTATATAACATATCATGTATTAAATTTCAGTCATCAACCAACCATTAAAATGATCAATTTTACTTTTTAGCGCAAATCACAACTTTGGACACCAATTTCTTGATTCAAACCCCTAACTAAAATGATGGAGCATGTCATAGAATAGAAAGAATCGGGATGAAAGGTTTAAAGAATTCTGTTTAATTACAGTTGATCCTAAATTTTCATTGATGTTACAAAAATAAATAACCTAATAACAAGTTTTATTTAGCACATCACATGTTTCAGTTATCAAACTTATACTACACATTGTTTTTCTTTGAATTGCTCTCACAACTTATTCTTTTTCTTTTTTTTGGGTAAACTAAATTGCTCCCACAACTTATATTCAATCAAGACTAGAACAAAGCTTGATTAAATTATGGAATTTAATTTGTAATTTTTTGAAAAATGTATATATATAGACAGCACTGAACAAAATTATTTTCTATGCAGAGGTCAGCCCTTCAGGAAGGGATTCAGTGTCGGGATCAGGCCTAAGAAATCTTCGACAAGCATAAAACACAGCTGAATGGAAGCCAGTTGGGTTGTCAATGAACACAAAGTGCCCGGCCTTCAACAAGTAATGAAGTTTGTTAGTTCAAATAATATTGAAGTGGCTTCACTGTTTAGGGAAATGGAGAAAGTGGTACCTGCGGAGCCCTAATAATTTCACATGGAACCTTCATCTGCTTGCGAGCTTCTTGGGCCCCTTCATAATTCATCCAGTCTTGGAAACCATATATGAAAGTGGTGGGCACCTTCCACTGTGAGGAACTGTTAAAAACAAGGAAGACAAATGGAGGTTAAAAACATTAGACGCCCTATCAAGAGTACACGTAGTACCCCAAGTAAAAGAGGAGTGGATATTTGAACCAACATAGAGCTCACAGCCATGGCACTACAGTAGAAAATTCCTTGGCTGATAAACCCAGTAGAATACAAAAATTAAATCAAGCCACAAATACTGACTTCAAAAAGAACATTGATATGAACTGAAGTAGGATGAATGTTTCCCAAGCTTCAATTTTCTTCTCAGCCAGCAATTAGCAATGAACTACAAATCCAATGGGTAGTTCATGACATACATACTTCTGGAATTATGTTACATACAATCTTCACTCTTTTCTCTCACATTCAAAACAAGCATCATCAAGGTCTCCAAAACATTTCCCAGCAGGAGTTCCATACATTCTTGGAACAAGCTGGCTTCAGGATTGGATACCAAACAAGTACTTTTTAACCAAAACAGCATGTCCGAAGAAGCTGACACTAATTTTGTTTCATAAATAAATTAATAAAAGAAACAAATTTTACACAAGATTATTATACTCTGGAAGTAACTATCATCTGAAATCTGTAACATTTTGTTTTACTAATAGCAACCAAACAGTTGAAGACAAATCATATTTTGATGTAGAGGTGCACAAATGAATTGTTAATTCAATAATCAAGAGCAAGAGGATGATCACCAAACCTGTGAAGAAGGGCCAACCTCGCCCATGCTCCAAATGAAAAAATATGTTTTAAGCACAGCTCGCCACTAGCTTTGGCTGCTAAAGTATGGTAAACATAATCTTCAAGAGCAAAAGGACAAAAATTAGAAATATACTCTTACAGATAAAAAAACATATCTGTTATAAAAAAAAAAACATATCAAGGGATTATCTCACCATACCTGTCAGTAATCTCGATTCAGATTCTGTCAGTCTTTCCCCAGTTGTAAGTGTAACAAACCTAGCATTTATATACCTGTGGACTATATCAGGACCCAAAGGACCTAGACCTCTGCAGCAAACATATGCGGAAAAATATTAAACAGAGATAATTTTACACGAACAAATGTTAACGTATAAAAAAAAACAATAATATCATAAAAATAGCTAAGTAAAATTAGTAAATCATTAACCCATATTGCTTGCCAACAAAAAGAATATTTGGTGCAGCAAAAAAAAAAAAAAAAAAAAAAAGAAAAAGCATGCTTTACTTCTTTCAAGTAATCAGGAATTAGAACCCCAAACTCCTCTTCAGTACAACATACCACCCAACATATTTGATAGGAATATTACCGATGTAATGGTTTGCAAGTTGCAACCCCAACAACAGAATCCATACGCCAGTAACTAGATTGAACTAAAAAGTTTTATCCAAAATGATTCCATCCATGACTGATGACTTAAGAATAATAAATAGCACCCATCGTTCAATGAAGATACAATATGAATTTAAGTCAATATACTTGCCTACTTAAGTAACGATACCATTAGAATAGATATTAAAGGAAGTGAATCAGAAGTAGAAACGTGAAAATGTGGAGAAATGCATTATGTATTTTATCATCAGATACGAACTTTCATTTCAATGACAACTTATTTGAAAGATTTTGAGATTTGGGTGTGTATGCATCTAGTTGCGACCACAACATTATAATCCAATAATTAGACACATTAATCAAACAAAATTTTGGATCCCAATCATTTGGAGATTATATAGGAGGGCGAGCCTAAAGCAGTGGTAAAGCTGCTCCTTTGTGATTGAATAGCTATGGGTTCGAATACAGGAAACAACTTCTTTACAAATATGCAAGGGTAAGGTGCATACATGAATTGTCCTCACCCCTACATTCACTAGTCGGGGTTTAATGAGGAGTGTTTTTAATCATTTGGAGATTATACACTAGCATGTGATACACCAAGGCAGGCAAAAGAACAGAAATAATAATGGAATAGTTTTTATTTTCTGATGTCTGCTTCACCATACCATAGTTTCAGAAAAATGCAGCCATCTCAAGGCAACCTAAACAGTCATTTACAAAAATGCTAAATTGTAAATAAAAAAAGGATAGAAAAAACAAGGACAGGGTAGTTTTTACCTTATAATTTTCTGTGGTGTAAAATTAGATTCCCATATACGGTTCAGAATCGAACCTTTCCATGTTGATAAGAACTTTGTAATCCTCTCTGATTTCGGAGAAAATCCAGCAGATCCCACCAGAATCAAGTGCTGTACATGCTCAGGGTGCTATACATAAATATTAAGATGAACAACCATTAATTAAAAGAAAACAAGAAGAAAACCAAACAAGTCATTTTAATGCAATATAGAAAGTCATTCACCTTAAGCGCATATTTGGAAGCAACATAACCACCAAAAGAATGCCCAAGTAGTATAAATTTGCTCAGGTTTTTGGCCTTCCTCCATTCCTCAAAAGAATCAATGAACCATGCCTTAGTTTCTGTACTATCAACAAGAAATTTAGTATTTTGCCACCGTAACTATCAAGTCAAGAAACAAGATAAGACTTTCCCAGTTCCAAAATTAACTCTAGCATTGATTGACCTTCAGTGCTTTTGCATGTAAAATCAGGCCTGCTAGATCCACCCCAACTGCAAAAAAAAGTTTCAAGAAAAAGAGTGAGTACAGAACACAGGGGCCACAATTAGGAAAAATAAAAAATTTAGTCCTCCCATAAAATTGATCCTTAAATTATAACACACGGACACATTTAACTTTGAAAATTTTCTTGTACTCCTGTAGCATTGAGTGGAAAACTCAACGCATTAGTAATCCACATAACTGCATTTATTCTACTCACTTTCTTTATGGTTAATGACATATGAGTCCCACTTATTTATAATCTTAGTAAACAAGTACGGGGCAGGATATATTTATCACCATAAAAGTTTATCACTCTTACAACCAATTTAATTACCCTTGAATTCCGTCAATCTAACAGTTATAATTTATTGGAAATTATTTGATTGCACTTATTAATTAATTATTAATTCTCAATAAACAGAATAAATTACAATTGACTAACGGAAATCAACTGCAATTTGGTTGTAAAGGTGATAAGTGGTAAATTTGGTTATAAAGGTGATAAACATTATTGGTTATATCGTGCCCCCAACAAGTACAAAACATTTGGATGAAGAGAATCAAAGTTTACCCAAGTTGATCAATAGCAATGACTCTGAAACGACTTGCGAGAGCATCAAAATTGCGAAAAAAGAAACCCTGTGCCGCTGCATATCCATGAACCATTACCAGCGTAGGAGAATCATCATCTTTACTCTCAAACGTAACAATGTTAATAAACCGTGGTTCATTGCTGGTTGAACGGAACCATCTAACTCTGGATTCCGGTGGACCGGACCCTATATTAACCTGTTCTTGAACAAACGGAGTCCTGCAAAACAATCATAAAACGCAGTGTTTCATCATCAAATGACGATTCAAGTTGAAAACAAACAGTTTAATAGTATATTAATAGCAATCGCACAAATTAGGGTTTGTGAATTGAATAGCATACTTGACAAGAGAAAGAAGGCGCTTCTCGGCGTTGATGATGTGATCCGTGGAAGTGGGGATCCAACGTAGAACAGAAGGCCAAAAACGACGTCGTGTTGCGGCAGAGGATTCGAGGTTGTTGTTTTTGCCAATATATTCTGCCATTCTCGCCAACCAACGGGATCGAATTGAGTTCATAAGATTAACCAACTAACTAACTAACTATCTGTGTCAGTGTAATGACGAATTGGAAACGATTAGAAGCGCAAAGCAGAAAAGTACAGAACGGTGGACTTGTGTTTTGACTGTTATTACCAACCAGAAAAGAAGAAATGCGAAGTAGGAACTTGGAAGAACAATTTTATTACAGGGGAGAAGATGAGAGAATTTTCGAACAGCTTTCGCGGGCAATGACGCGCGACTATTGCCATCAAATCTTACTTTCTTTCCTTTCTTAAAGAAACGAATACTCCAAGTTAGGGGTGTAAATGGGCCAGGCCGGCCTACGGCCTGGCCTATGAAAAGCCTGGCCCGGCCTGACCTTCGAAGTAATTAGACCAGGTAAAGGCTTGTATGCGAGCCTACTTAAAAACAAGGCCGTAGGCTAAATTAAAAAAGCCTGGCCTTTTGGCCTGTAGGCCGGCCTGTTTCAATTTTCAAATAAAAAAATTGTTTTTTATATAATATTATTTATATTCTAAAAATTATTTTTTATATAATATTATCGTGCTAATTTAGTCGAGGAGACTGTCGAAGCATTAATTTAATCGTGGAAATATTGTTATGAGATAAATATGATTTGAAGAAAAAAACAAAAGGTATAAATTGCTTATTTAACAACTCATTTGAAAATGTTTATATATTGCAATTCATAATGTAAACATAGTGAAATGCATAACTAATTTGATTTTCTGATTTTTTACTTGCAGGTTCGAAAATATAGTGGGAATAATCAAGCTGAAAGGCTCACTTGAAGATTGTGATGTGCTAAGAAAAATTCAATCTTTGTTGTTATGAATTTTTATAATCTATATTCTTGTTAAAAAAAAATTGTCATAGACTTTTTATAATTTGGACCCATGCTGGAAATATTGTTTAATTAATGAGATATTTTATATTTATTTTATTTGCAATATGGTAGGCCTAAAAGGCCTCATAGGCCATGTAGGCCTTTTCTTTTTAAATAACAGGGCAGGCTTGGCCTTTATAATAAGCCTTCGATAGGCTCGTAGGCCAGATAGGCCGACCATTTTATTATGCAGGCCTAGGCCAGGAAGGCCAAAGCCTTGCCTGCCCTGGCCTATTTACACCCCTAGCAGTGCTGGCTGCTACCTATATAGTATATAGGTTTTATTAATGTTATGTTACATGATTTAAGTTTTGTGTCCAACTCTCACATCAAAAGGAAGAGAGAAAGTGAAATGATGAAAAAGAAATAAAAACATGTGTGTTAAGAATGTGGCTTCCATACTCAAGAGGGGGGTGAATTGAGTATTACAAGATTTTCGCAAAAGCCTCCTTCTAGTTTTTAAATAATCATTTCAAGCATAATTTGACATATGAAAAGCTAATCAATGCATTCAAACAATCCATAACATATAATGTATCACAATTGTAGAACTTATACTAGCACATACAAGATATCAAAGAAGCAATTAAAGTGCTAGAAATAAAGAGTTTAGAGTTAGAGAATTGCAAACACTATATATCCTGGTTCGGTCACCACCACTTGTGACCTACGTCCAGACTGAAGCTGCTCGATCAACTCTTTCACTAATGGTCAAGCTTCACGGGTGCTTGACAAACCTTTACACTCTTCCAAGACTTCGGGTTCTTGGATACCTTTCAAGACTTCGGGCTCTTGATGCCTTACAATTTTTCACTCCAAATTTACTTAGGAATTTGGTGACCTTTCAAACAATGGGTCTCACAACCCTTTCAACTCAAGAATACAAGAAGAGAAGTATTTGGAAATGAATATACACTTTCAAAGTGTGGATATACAACTTGAAGCACTATGGGTATATGGATTTTCAAGATATGAGCTCAAATATATTTGATCTTTGAAATATATGAAAGAATATGCAAGTGATAGTGTAGAAGCTCTCAAAGTATGCTTAATGTGTGTAGAAATAATGCTCTTAAGTTTTTGAGTCATTGGGAATGCATATATAGTGTTTCTAAAAACTAGCCGTTGGAAAACTAGCCGTTAGAAAACTAGCCGTTTATAGCCGTTGGAAAACTAGCCGTTGGAAACTAGCCGTTATAGCCGTTGGGATCTCATTTGAAAAACTAGCCATTTTATAGCCGTTGAGATCTCATTTGAAAAATTAGCCGTTTTATAGCCGTTGAGATCTGTCGTAGTGGTAATTGATTCACAACTTGACAGCAAGAACGTTGTTTCGTATTTTGGCTATAATTTGAGTTATACTTGTCGGTAGGGGTGTAAATGGGTCAGGCCGGCCTACAGGGGCCTATGGCCTGGCCTACAAAAGGCCTGACCTGGCCTGGCCTACGAGGTAAATCAAACAGGTTAAGGCTTGTGGATGAGCCTATTTAGAAACAAGGCCGCAGGCTGAAAATAAAATGCCCGGCCTTTTAGCCTGTAGGCCGGCCTGTTTAATATTTAATTAAAAAATATCTTATTTATTTATTTATTTATTGTAAAAGTTAGATAACTTAATCTAATATTTAATATTTATTTGTTGTTATGAATTTTTATAATCTGTGTTCTTGTTAAAAAATCTGTTGTAGAATTTTAATAATTTGAACCCAAACTATAAAATATTGTTTAATGAATGAGATATTTCATTTTTCTTTTAAATTTAATTTTGAACATGGTAGGCCTAAAAGGCCTCATAGGCCATGTAGGCTTTTTATTTTTTAATAACAGGGCAGGCTTGGCCTTTAAATTAAGCCTTTGATAGGCTTATAGGCCAGATAGGCTCAGCATTTTTTTGTGTAGGCCTAGGCCATGAAGGCCAAAGCCTGGCCCGGCCTGGCCTAATTATACCCCTACTTGTCGGATTAATGTGATCTTGGTCTCGTTGGAAAGATAAAAGAGAGATCTACAACTTTTATGAAGAACACAAAATCCAAATCCATCATCTTGGATACGAAAAATTGCATGGAAGGCAGCAGTGAATTTAAGCAATAAATTCTAAGTTCAAATGTGTTCTAGCTTGCTTCCAACCACTTTTTGTGAAAGATCTTGACTTGATAAATATGTTTTGAATTTATAAAATATGTCAACGATCTTTTCCATGGATTTGAAAAACATGTTTGAAAAACATCTTGATTATGCAATTTGAAAAACATGTTTATTTTGAGAAAAACTTTGAGCTCATGCAATGCAATCTACCAAATACCCTCACATATATTCTAAGTCCTAAAGATATATTCCAAATATGATTTTAGACTTAGCTTTATGTCTTGTGTCTTGGATCTTTTCTTGAACTTGATGCTTTGACTTGTTGGATATGACAATGCTTGACACTTTGTTGGTTTTGATCATTTTTCACCATGGTTATGATATTGTGCTTCTCTTAGATGTTGTCCATGGTTAGTTGTCTTTGATCTTGGTGTTGCACTTGATCCAATGATCTTGCCACTTTGATATAACATCACTTTTCTTGTGTGGCTAGGCTACATCATACATGTTCAAAATCCACATATGATTGATGCTTTTCACTATTGATCAATGCACTTCTCTTTTTGTTGTTGCCACTTTGTTATCATCAAAACATACCTTGTATCTACAATGTGGACCCCATCTCTTTAATGTGTGTGTAGGAGAGTGAAGTTATATTATGTTACATGATAAACATAAAACCCATAGTATATTAAATCACCCAAAAGGATATTATCAAAAAAAAAAAATCACCCAAAAGGAAAAAAGATTTTAGACTAATTTGCTATTGCATTCCTCGTAGTCACATTTGCCTTCCTCGATTAGAAATTAATTTGGAATCATGTATCCCTAATAGAAGAAGGGGAAAAAAAATCTCTAAATGAGAAAAGATAAAAAAAAAAAAAAAAAAAAGTCTATGGAAGATCATAGACTATAATGGTGCTAAAATTAGTAACGCAATTCCTTTTGATTTACCCAACGTCTTTGTTTTTGGGCAAACCTTTTGGTTCAGAGTTTAGACCAATGAACTGAAGTTTGGCTCCAGTATTCTACCATGCAAGCTAAATTTCTAAGATGATTTCACCAACAAAAAATTTAAAAAAAAAATCTAAGATGCTTTTGATTTTTTTATATCAATTTAAAATTTAAATTGCGCTTTTTAATTCCCCCTGAGAATATTGATGCATTAGAATATGGGATAACTTTGAATAATTTACTTCTCTGTTTCGGTGTTTCTTGTTACCACACTTTTTTTCCTAATCATAACTATCTTTCATAGGAGACAATCTTGTTCGGGGTAGATTCAAAATTAAGGCTTTAAACTCTTTTCAAAGATGATATTTTTTGTGATGTTTAAAACTTTAATCCTGAACCTGCATCGAATGAGATTACATCCTGTAAAAAATACTTGTGATTTCCAAAGATGATATTTTTTGAGAGGTTTAAAATCTTAATCCTGAACTCGGCTCAAATAAAATTACATCCCATAAAAAATAACTGTCATTTATTCAAATATATTTTTTAAAAAGAAAATTTGTGTGCAACTGGTGGTTGTATAATTGCACCCTAATGATGTACTTTACTTTTTCAGTGAGTGTGATTTTTAGTTCTAGGCGAACTTTCAAAATAAAATTATTTTAAGTTAGTTGCAGATAGAGACAAGTATATATCTTCTTGATCAAGCCACATCGACATCAAAATCAAAAATCATTCTTATAAACAACAAACTCAAGCCTTTCGAGGAAATTTCATACATGGGCAAAAGTTTGGGACGAAGTAGCTTCCCACAAGTTCCCGCCCTTTTCTCTCACTCTCAAGTTTCAAGTGCGAAGGGATGAAGGACATGCATCATGGGCTCCACCTATCAATTTCGTTTGAGCCCCATGTCCTACATTCACTGAGCTTCACGGGACCAATATCATTCCAAGTTTTACCAACTATGGAATCTATATGAATTATCTCAACTTACATTATTATTATTTATAAAATAATGTCATTGTTAGAAGAAACAAGATTTTTCTTACGCCGCATATAATTGGCTTTTGAAAATTTACGTAATTCAATTATGGGGTTTATTTTTCTCATGTTGCATGAGAAAACAAATTCTTCCTACGCACCATAAAAAAGTGTGCCACTCATTTTTTTATTTTTTGTTTTTTTAAATAGGTGAATCTCACATTTGATGTATCTATGACATGATATTAGAATTCTCATATAAAATAAGATTTATTTTTTCCTTCATTTATCTCATAAGTTGTGTTACGTAGTATAATATCATTATAACATAAAAGGCACACCTACCCATTTGTAGGTTTTACCGCATATAAAGGAAAAAGATAAGAATTGTATCGTAAAAATTAATGGGAATTTTTTTTCCAATGTTACTTTAGATAACTTTATCTAATGTTCATCGAAACGATATTGTTTTGGGTTGAAAAATTAAAAAAATAGAGTGATAAAGACTATTATAACCCTGAAATAAATTAAGATTATAAAAATAACATGATTTCTGTCCCAAAACGACGTCATTTTGATGAACATTAAATAAAATTATCTAAAGTAACATCAGAGAAAATAAACCCAAAATTAATTTATTATTTAATTATTATGACGATCACGGTTTATTACATAGCCGGTGTTTGCTTTTGTTCCTTAGCTGATAGGTGTGAAAGAAGCAGCCTGATGCAACTTTTGAACAACATCAATCGAAGTATAAAAGCAAAGACTAACACAAGACTTTATCGATGTGCATTGTGTTCCATGCTAATGGAATGTTAATACTAGCAGAGAATGTGATGTATAAAGTGTAATGTATTATACACATGATATGATTACAATATACTATAAGTTTATATGGCAGAATTTCTTAATATATCGAAATGATGTATAATTTAATCTTGGCTAAGAGCGTGAGATTAAGCCTAATAATAGAATTTTTTTTAATATGCTCCAGGACCACCATGGTCCTTCCACTAAGAAATTGATACTTGTACCAATTTTTTTTCTCTCCTCTCTCTCCTCAACTTTTTCTCTCACCTCTGCCCCACCAAATTTTTTTAGGCCCGGTTAGGGGTGTTAACGGGCCAAGCCGAGTCGAGTTTTGATCTTAAAAGGATAAATCTATGTTTAAATTGTCAGTCTGACCAAGCCTGTTACCTGTTATAAATATTACTATCGGCCTGTGGCCTGACTTATTTACAAAAAAGTAAAATCCTGGTTTAGCATGTTTAAAAAAAATAAAATAACAAAAATTTATGTAAACAGAATATACAATTAACAGAACTAATAATTCAATAGATATCATAAATTCAATATATATTCAAACAACATAATATAGATCAAAATCATTCAAAAAGTCTATTTAACCAATAAAATGGGGTGAAATTGATTGAGAAGAAAGAGAAACTATTACAAGTAATATAAAAATATAAAATAAAATAATATACTAGGTTAGCCTGAGAGGCTGTAAGGCTGAGCTTTTGAATTTGAGCCTGAGGCCTTTTTATTAAACGAGCTTTTATACAAGTTCAAGCCTGCTGCCAACAATCAATTAATTAGACATGTAAGCTCAGCCTTCACGAGCCGTACCAAAGGCCCCTGCCTCGTTTAGCACCCCTAGGTCCGGAGCACACATATATCTATCCCTGATAAGAGGTTGATATATTAAATTAAGGGGAAAATATTTCTGCAGTTACTGCAGAAAAGTTATCTGCATTTATTCCCAAAATGACGTCGTTTTGGTATTGAATTCTTAAAAAATTATAAATGTAAAGATCATTATAACCCTGAAATAAATTAAAATTATAAAAACACCATGATTTCCGTCCCAAAATGACGTCGTACTGGGCTTATTGCAGATAAGTTACATGTAGTAACGGTAGAAAAAACGAGCCCTTAAATTAATCTCTTCCCATTTTTTCTTTCCCCTTATAACATTTTCATCCCTTCTCAATACTCAATATATTAAATAAAAATTAATTTTACAATATATCAATTTTTAAAATATTGGAGATTTTTGTTTCTACAAAAAATAATATATTTTTTGGACATACAAATGAATAGATTTTTATAAATATTAATATCATAGGACATATTTGAAAGAATTATATAAATTTATTATTAAAGGATTTTTTTATCAAAAATATTTATTTTTATCATTTCTAGTATTATTAAATGCGATAATATTATCTTATACAACATCTTTTAAACGTCGGATAATATTAAAATTTAATCAGATCTTTCACACACACACAAAAAAAAAGTAAAAATTAATCAGATCTTAGACGGTCGAATTTTATCCTATATTGTACTCCAAATATGCTGACGTTAAAAAAAACCATCTTAGAGTTGAAATGCTAATATTCTGGAGTAGGATTCAAAAGGATAACAGGCTAAGCAATTTTTTTAGTAGATAGAAATTTTAAAACACTTAACATGGGAGAGGTATGTCTGCAAAAATGTACACCCATGGACATGCGAAATCGACGTAAGCAATTGCAATATCCACTCATATTTGTTTGTAATAATCAATATCAAATTTGAATATTACTTGATAGGGTTAGGATGGTTTTACACCAGTATAAATTACACTCACAATCTTATCCGTTGATCCCATTTATATCTAACAACTATAATTTTTTAGTAATGTGAGTCATTGGATACAAGTGGATCAATGGTCAAGATTGAGTGTAAGACTTCTAACTCTTACACCGGTGTAAGAATATCCTGACTTGATATATATATATATATATATATATATATATATATATATATATATATATATATATATGAGTGGTCCTTTAACATCAATGTCAAATTTCAAATTTGACACTTCATCTGAGAGCCGTTTGATCAAAAAAGATCAACGACTCTAATTTGCAAACATATGACACCATTGATTTTTTTTTATCTAACGGCTCTCAGATGAGGTGTCAAATTTGAAATTTGACACCGGTGTCAAATTTCAAATTTGACACCGGTGTCAAAGGATCCTATCTCATATATATGAGGTAGATCCTTTCACACCAGTGTCAAATTTGAAGTGTGACACCTCATCTGAGAGACGTTAGATAAAAAAGATCAACGACTCTGATTTGTAAGCATGTGATACCATTGATCTTTTCTTATGTAACGGCTAATTTGACATCAGTATCAAAGGATCATATATATATATATATATATGATTTTATTTATCTCAAGTAACAGCAAAACCACAATGTCTCCTGCCCTCACATCGGTAAGTGATCACCACTCTCTTTTTTTTTTTTTCTTTCTCTCTCACCTAGTGGGTCCTATTTTTTAATGTGTCCGCAGGAGTAAAAGTTTATTTTGTTGTTACTTGAGAGTAATAAATCCCATATGTATATATATCAAGTTACCTTGAGTCAAGTCTGATCATATATTTTTTTTTGGTGAAAAATTTGATCATATTTTAGTTTATATATATATATATATATCAAGTTACCTTGAGTCAAGTCTGATCATATATATTTTCTATTTTCTTTTTTGATGAAAAGTCTGATCATATTTTAGTTTGGGTGAAATTATAAGGTTTTTTTTTTAAATTTTTAAGAATTCTACTAAATAATAACATTTTATATTTATTTTTAAAAACTAATTAAAATAATATTATATGTTCAGATATTATTTTAAAAATTTGATATTAATGGAAGAGAGGTTGAGTATGTGGATAGAGAACATGTTTGATTATCACCAAACACATTTTTGAGGAGGGAGAAATAGTTTAACTGTAATTAAGCCCCGACCTGAGATTAGCCTTATAGCCGGCTCAAAGAGTTGAAGTATGTGGGGATACCGGCAGACGAACTTGCCTCAAAATAATTAAGATCGGTATAAAAAAATTCAAATACAAGTAATTAATTGCCTGAAGCAGTGACCAAAAATGTTAAGTGTAGTTGATGATTTAAAACCTTAAACCTTTTAAAGCCACTCAATTGTCCCAAATCATCATCTATTTTGGGAGGAGACAATAGAATCTAGGGTTCTGTTCAAAAGTATATCCCCTTTACTTAGTCATTCAATATTTTATTTTTTTACCACTTTTATAATTTTAAAAAGAGGACATTGAAAGAAAAAGATTTTCAAAATTTGAAATAGCAAGTAACTAAAGAACGAGTGTAAAAGACTAAAAGCTAAACCATATCATTGCACATCCAACTCAACCAACTGGGTTTTCTTTTTATCATTATTTACCAAACGCCAACAAAAAGAACATAATCTTTATGAGGATCTTACCATGCCATTTTAAGTTTGATCATATTTTTTAATAAAATAAAACGTGTAACATCATCTCTTCCCCTAACCCCTATATACCAAAAAGACAAGGAAAGAGCATGATTATCAAATATGTAAAAAGGAAAAGGAAAAGCTTTGATGGAAAATGTTACTTTTAGCAGTTCAAACAAAGACGTATAGGCAATTGCACATGACGAGAAGCACAGCATTGGGCAGGTTCATATCATTTGCAACAACGTCGGTCCCATTTGGGAATCAAATTAAGAGAGCCTCTCCCACAGGCCACAACCTATGTAGTGAATGAATAGTGAGTGTTTTTAAGGGTAGTACTGCCTCAAACCCTAAATTCTGTGGACCTTAGTAGGGTTTTGGAAATTAATTTTTTTAGCTCTTTGTCGGCAAATAATGCATAAAATCATGAAATGATTTTAGTTTTTCCAGTCATATCGTACATATATGTTGATGTTTAAGATTATATCAAAAAGGAAGAAAAAGAGGCACAACTTAATAATTATAAAACCGCTGTAAGCCATTCATGCATTTGACAATATATCACTTTTCCCCCCTTATAGGCATATAAGTCCCTTTACCTTTCTTTTAGCAATTATTTTAATTCATTACTCTTTACTTGACTTTTGAGCTTTCACAAATGACACTGTAAACCAGTTGGTTACCATATATTTTCCTTCTTTATAAGTGAATCCAGAGATCTACAATACTGGAAGGGTATATGAACATGCTTGATTTGGTTAACTTTGTTGTGAATAAAAAATATTAAGTTCAAAACAAGAGATTTACAATATTTATAAGCGGTGTATGAGATCTAGAGAGATAGAAAGACATGAATAACGTTTATTTACTAACAAAAAAGAGTAATCACCAGTTTTGCCCCACACCGAAGTGATATAACCCGATGAATGACCCACATGTGCGAAGTGCAACTTCCTTCTCATATGCAAATTGTAAATGAGTGAAACTTTTGCTTAAAATGATTGATGCGGATCTTTCATCCATAACACTAAGATTTCCTTTACAGATTTACAGTGGACGCAGGATAAGAGCGCATTATTCCTGCATCCTCGATGCGCGTGAAAAAACATGGTGAGAACACAATATATTTTGGGTTTTCATTTCCTCCCTTAACATAACACAACAAATTTTCCTACACACGCAACATTTTGTAGGGCCCATACATTTTAAAACAAAAAAATAAAATAAAAAAATATGGCACCCAAAACGAATCTCTATACCATTACACAATCACTTTTCCTACAATATAATAAACACAAAACCCATATATTTTTCACTAAATGGTCGTATTTAATTTTGAGAAAAAATAGTCTTTCATGATATAATATTAGAGTTTAATTTTTTTTAAGTAGAATATAATTTTATTTCTTACACATCCTATAAAAAATATTAAATAAATTTCACCTACTTTAATATAAGTATAAGAGATAAAATTATCTCTAACTTATAAGAGAAACATTAATAAAGTATGTATATGTTTTTGGTAGACAAAATTTTATTGCCCTCTGTTAAAATATCAAGAAACAAGAGGAATTGATAGTAATCCTTGTTGTGTTAAACTACACAACATTGGTTCTATTATATAGCAAACCAATTGAAGAATACAATGAGACACACACAATGTGGGACTAACACTCTTAACACAATGAGACACACACAATGTGGGACTAACGCTCTTAACACTCCCCCTCAAGCTGTAGCATATAGATCATATGCTACAAGCTTGATACATAAATAATACTCCTATTAGGAACCAAAAGCAACAGTGCTACATCAACAAAATGAAATGACCAAGTAACATAACATCAAAATAAATCTCCTATATGAGAAACCAAAAATCAACAATGTGCTAAAAATGGCGTCGGAATGAACATCAACATGGAAGATGCCGGAATGATCATCGGCAAAGACATCTGTGCTGGAATGACCATCAGCAACATGGACGACGGTATGGAAGATGCCGGAATTATCATCGGCAAAGACAACTGTGCTGGAATGACCATCAGCAACATGGAAAGTGCTCCCCCTCAAGAGGAACTTCGGAGCCGGAATTATCATCGGCAAAGACAACTGTGCTGGAATGACCATCAGCAACATGGAAAGTGCTCCCCCTCAAGAGGAACTTCAGAGCCGGAATTATCATCGGCAAAGACAACTGTGCTGGAATGACCATCAGCAACATGGAAAGTGCTCCCCCTCAAGAGGAACTTCGGAGCCGGAATTATCATCGGCAAAGACAATTGTGCTGGAATAAACTTCAGCAACATGAACAATGCTCCCCTGAATAAGAAGCCAAAATAAAGCCAAACAATGGCAAAACCAAATAACATCCACCGACAGTACATAAGAAAAAAAAATTCCATGAGCTCCATGAGTCTTCACAAACCTGCAAAATGAGAAGTGAAAGAGAACAAGTAGACAGATCTGAAAATAAAAATATATCAGAGAAGAAGAGAAAAAAAATGACCAAAACGCAGATCTGGAAAGCAACACAGATCTAGAACGGAAATGGCCGGAGAAAAGGAAGACACGGTCGGAGAATGGACGATGCGGCCGGAGAATCAGCCACGATCGAAGATGATGACCGGAAAAGAAGGAGACACTAAGAGAAACACTGCCGGAGGAGATAAAAAGACACAGATCTGAAACGTGAACGATCTGGAACAACGGTCTGAAATGTGAACGATCTGGAACAACGGTCTGAAATGTGAACGATCTGGAACAACAGAGATGGATGATGCGACCGGAGAATAAGACATGGTCGGAGAGGATGACCGGAAAAGAGGAAGACGCAGCCGGAAAATTCCCAGATCTGAAACAAAAACAAAAAAAAAAAAACAAAAATGATCCAGCCGGAGAATAAACGCAGTCAGAGATAAAAATAAAAACGAAACAGATCTGAAAGAGAAAAAAAAATGTAATAGAAGGGAAAAGAAATGAGACAGATTCGGATGAAAAACCAGATCTGGAAAATTCAAAAATCAATGGGAGAGAGAAGAAGGAGATGCTGCTGGAAAATAATGATAACAAACGAAACAGATCAGTGACGATGCAAAACGAAAAATGCATGCAAAATAAAAAATAAAATGAAACAGATCTGAAAGAAAAAAAAATTGCAACAGAAAGAGAAAAGAAATGAGACACAGGACTGGATGAAAAACCCAGTAGAGAGAGGATGATGACCCAAAACAATGAAGAAATCACAGATCTAGGACAATGGAGATGACCCGTAGATCTGGAAAACCACAAATTGAAAAAGAAGATGAAAGCAAAAGTGACGGAAAAAGAAGATGAAAGGAACCAAAAGAAAAAGAAATAACAACGAGAATCCCTCAAGGAGGGTGATATCTCTCTATAACCATATTGAAATTATGGAAAATATGGAAAAGTGAACTAAGTTAAGCGGATTAAGATTCCTCTTGTTAGGCTCTAGATACCATGTTAAATATCAAGAAACAAGAGGAATTGATAGTAATCCTTGTTGTGTTAAACTACACAACATTGGTTCTATTATATAGCAAACCAATTGAAGAATACAATGAGACACACACAATGTGGGACTAACACTCTTAACACAATGAGACACACACAATGTGGGACTAACACTCTTAACACCCTCCTTGAAAGAAGGAATGAAAATATATTAATAATTAGGGAAATTTATATTAAAAAAAATTGTTTACAAACTACATTATGTATTAGGGGTAGTACATTCTAGCACACAATATATTATATATCCTAATATATAATATAGTTTATAAAAAAAATTGTAACAATAACTCTACCCTTCTAATTAATACAAACGAAATAAACACGCAATCGATCACATGGCAACAAGAAAAGGAAAGAACGCGAGAAAAAACAAACCCGATGGTTTAGACTTTATTCCTTATATGTCGAATGCCCTTCTTTGTATCATTATATGAATTGTACATGAATCGGAAGTTTCGTTTGGTCATTCTTCGAATTTGTATTATTGTTTGTAATTGTATGCATAGATTGAGTGTGCTATTCTATGTCTGCTTCTCTCGCACAGGTCAATAATTATCGATGATAACAAAGCCATGATTTGGAAATAATGACAAAGTATGCGAGCAATGAAACTACAAAAATGCCGTTACTCTTTTGTATATATAGAGAACTTGACCCCAACTTTTAGAGCTTTTAACCCATTTCTCATCATTCCATTGTCTCCTTCTCTCCCATTTGTTTATTTTATCCCTTTACCTTATAATTAATTTGTCACTCAATACAATATGTACAACAATAAGCTATTTCAATATTATATACATGAGGTGTGATTTATGCAAACGACAATAACATCGGCTACAGGCTTATAAGAAAATGTAGTTTCTTATATATTGTTATTCCTAGCTAGTGGACGACATTAAAGTTTTCAATCTTAATCACCGGGACCTAATGTTCCACGTTTGTCATAAAGTAGTGGGGACCAATGGGTCCTGCCATGGTTCAACTCTTACAGCGAATCACCCCACCAATAAGAAATAAATTTTTTGAATTAATTTTATTGTTTATATAAAAGAAAACTTTTGTTTAGATATCTAGCTTATGAGGGATCAACAAAATAATAACTTTGGTTAACACAAATATTAAAGAGATATGATAAAAAATCATTGATGAGCCTTCACTTAACAGCTTGAGTTGTTATGTGAGATGGTTGTTTAAAAACCTGTATAGCGACGGAATTGCTATGGAAATTCCCTCGCTAATTTCATCCTCGCAACTACTTTCCCTCGCAAATTCACTCACAAAATCGTTTGCGACGAAAAATAGTAGCGATGATGAAATTAGTAACGGGATTTTCATAGCAATTCTGTCGCTATTTCTAGTAGTCATCAAAGTCTCCATGACCATCGAGTCACGAGATTTGAAAATCACTGCCCTCACTTTTTGGTGGAATTAAGATTAAGTTAGCACAGGTATTAGCCTGATGCATTGTCCATATTTCAAATCTAAAGGGTATTTACTTGAAGGGTGCCTTAGAGATATATAATATAAAACTGTTAATAGGCCTTCAGTTAACAGTTTGAATTGTTAGGTAAAATGATTGTTTATCCAAAAATTACCTTTCTAATAGGATGATATCATTTTATTCATTTAATCTATTTTTTTCTCCTTGCAAAAACAACATTAAGACAGCCTACAAATCACATAAAATTTTCATCATTAACGGAGCCCAAAAACACATTAATTAAAGGGTTTATCATTTATCATTTAACATGATAACAAAAAAATTTCTACACACACAACATTTTGTGGGGCCTGCAGCAAAAAAAAAATTCTAGCACGCAAAACGAATCTCTATAACATAACACAATCATTTTTCCTACAACATGACTCTTATAAAACCCTTAATTAAATCCCATTTTTTAGCATGAACTATCGTTTTAAGAATTTATATCATGTTCAACAATACTTTATATATTACCTAATATAAATATATAATGGATTTTATAAGAGTTATGTTCTAGGAAAAATGTTTGTGTTATGTTATAGAGATTCGTTTTGCGTGCCTGAGTTTTTTTTTTTTTTTTTGCTGCGGGCCTCACAAAATGTTGTGAGTGTAAGAAATTTCTTCTGGTCATGTTAAATTATAGATGATAAACCCATATATAATACAAGTTGTTTGTTACTTAATATTCTAAAGTATGTTGTTGATTCGTATTAATGGAAGAAGAGAAAATAAAGAAGATGATTGATAGAGAGACAAATTAATTGAATATTAGATGGTTTCTTTTTTCTACATATCTCAAGGAAAAGGTGGAAAAAATTTATTTATTTTATTTTGTAACTAGAGATATTTAATATATATGATCCAAGAGTATGCTATATACAAAACAGGTAAATCTTAACATCAACTCAAATTTAGAAATTAACAAGTACCAAGTAGCTAGAGAGGCTTGCAGAAAGATGGAGAAAGACAAATAATCCAATGTTTATATATGGAGTTATGGGAACTTGGATGCTAGAAATGAGTACATGCATATATGCACATGCAGCAATTATTTGATAATAGTACGAGCAAAAAGGTGTAATCATGGTTGGTGAGACAATGTTTAGAAGTTAAGAAACCAATGCTTAGACAGGAAAATCAAAGATTTGATGTGCATTTTTGCCAACATCAATAGATCTGCACCTAAAATCTTGCTTGAGATTGATTAATATATATGCAATTGAAGTAGTACTTAAATATTTAATTTTTTCACCAAAAAAATAATAATATTTAATTTACTTAAATCAGAAATTGAAAGTATTGCCTCAAATATTTGATTAAATAGGTCGTGATTAATTATGTATCTGTATACCAGCCTCTTTTGTATAAACATATTATTTTTTATTTTACACAAGATTAAATTCATATATATTGACTTATTTATTTACTTATTAATATACTTATTTATATTGTAAATGAAAAACATTTATAAATTAATTTACAACTTCGTCAAATGATGAGTTCGTTGGATTTTTCTGTAACAAGAAGTTACTTTTTCATTCAATGGAGGTAAATAAAAATAATCAATCTTATCACATATTTCTTAAGCAGTAAATTATAGTCCAAAATTTTAAACTAAAACTTAATAATTATATGAATTTATTTTATTTGTTTATTTGTTAAAATGTTTTAATAATTTTTAATAAAATTATACATATATATATATATATGTATGTATATAGTTTTATTATACAAGAAAAGTTGACTAAATAAAATTTAAAAATAAAAAATAATTTTCATTTATTTCACATATTAAATTACTATTCAGAACATCAACAACTTTATAGTATTTTTATATCTTTATTAATAGTTTTACCGTCAATCTTAATCATATAATTAATATAGTAGTATATAATATCAATAATTTGTTTGTATTTGACAAATAATAAATTAATTAATAGTTTAGTTAATATTATTAAATGCTCCGATGAGACATACGTCAAGCTCAACTTCATGTGTTATGCATCCATTCATATAGTCTATGCCCAATTCTAAGACGCGCAGATTCCGTTTAAATCAATAACAAAAAATGAAAAAAACATATCAATACGTTTGGTACGTTGGAGGAGATAATTTTATATTTTATGTATATATAAAAGTATGTGAATATCATGTAGGGCCATATAAGAAAAAGAGAAAAAAAATTTATATATATATATGCATAGGATTCATTTACAAACTTTTTTTACAATACACTAATGTAGGACCGGTTGTGTCATTATGTAATTAAATTATGTCGTTTTGTGTTTTGTTACATAATGTAATTTGTAAGAGTTTGTAAATATAACATGTACCATATATATATATATATAAGTTCCACATATTCTTATATAAATATAGGAGAAAAATTTATTTCTTATATAATATAAGAAATAATAATCTATTAAAGTAATGCATAAATATTTAATAATAATGAATAAAAACATTTTTCAAATATGACTAACATCAATTTGTACTTGCATGACACACTGATGAAAAAAGAAGTAGAGGACGGAGAAAGAGCACGTTAGATAGGAGAAGTTATTTGGTGGTGTGGACCATGGTGGTGTTTTTCGAAAATAGAAAAAAATGGGGATGGTGGGGTGGAAATTCAAAAATAGAAGGATAGAAATGGAAGAAAAAATTTCCATTTATAAAAAAAGATCACTGAATAAGTGATGGGTCTGGAGCATGTTAAATTTTTCTATTAGATAGAATCAGTGTTTTAATACTAGGATCAGAATGGCTAGGTCAATTCAGGCTTTGGTTATTCGGTGGGGCCATCGGTTCAAGCTGGCCATTAGATCGATCATGTAGTTAAGTCGATTTCGACCGATTAACTCGGCCTAGACTCGATGACTCATGGGTATGGGTGTTAACGGGCCGAGTCGAGTCGAGCTTTGATCTTAAAAGACTAAGCTGTGTTTAAATGTGTCAGCCTGACCAAGCCTGTTACCTGTTATGAATATAATTATTGGCATGTGGCCTGACTTATTTACAAAAAGTAAAGCCTGATTTAGCCTGTTAGTCTGTTTAAAAAAATAAGACAACAAAAATTTATCCAAATAGAGTATACAATCAACAATACTAGTAATCTCATAAATATTCATAAATTCAATGTTATCCAAACAACATAATATAGAACAAAATCATTCAAAAAGTATGTTTAACCAATAAAATGTGGTGAAATGGATTGAGGAGAAAGAGATAACTATTACAAGTAGTATAAAAAATATAAAAAAATAATAATATACTAGGCGAGCCGGAGAGGCTCTAAGGCCGAAGTTTTGAATTGGAGCCAGAGACCTTTTTATTAAATGAGCTTTTATACACGTTCAAGCATGATGCCAACAACCAATTTTAGACATGTAAAATCAGATCTTCACGAGCCGAGCCAAAGGCCTCTGGTTCGTTTAGCACCCCTACTCATGGGTCGACGGGTCAAACTATTTTTTCCCTTAAATTGATTTTCTAAAAATTAGATAAAATATTGCACTTTTGATAATGGTCGAGAATCAAACTCAACCTATGAGATTGAGTAATGTTACCACTTATCACTAGACTACCATTAATTGTTTGTCAAAATACACCTTACAATAAATTTATTATATAATTTAATATGAATTTAATTAAATCGGTTGAATCTGTGATCATCGGTTGAACTAATGATCCAATACTCAATATCTTGATCGAGTTGATGACTGGATCAAGTTTTAAAATACTTAATAAAATAGTCACTTTCTTTCGTTATTTATATTAAGAGTTTAATGTCCCTGGTATTATAGAAAATAAAATTATATGTCACAGAAAACTAATGTATTTTCCTATAGAGAGAGATTTTGTGGGCCTATGAGATTTTTTTGAAAACAAAGAGAAGAAGAAACAATGCACAAGTTTCAATGTAAGTGTAGCAAAAGATTAATTTATTGGTTTTATAATTCTCATTCAATATATATATATATATATATATTCTTACACACCCTTCGATTTCCGTGCTGACATAGGTCATTCATATAATTTTTTCTAACACATGTGTCCCACATGTTTTTTATCTCTACAACATGAGATTTCGATTCTCCTTCAACATGAGAATTATAAAACCCTTAATTTATTCGTGTAGCATAAGAATTTATTCTCGTGTATAAATATATATATAGAGGTTGGATCCTTTTGGGTGGA